>LPNX010211289.1:934142-961485 GCA_001517045.1 Pseudotsuga menziesii
TTTATCATGTTTGTAAATCCTTCAATCCTATCGCAAGTTGTTCTTAACAGTGTAGGGTTAGGGAATTTCAACACTAGGCATAAGTACTTTAAGGTCAACCTGATGTAATGCAATTATAAATTTAGTATGTTTTTAGGTGTTTCCTTAATGTGGTTTTGTACTTCAATAATTTAGTTATCACAATCATGTGTTATACATGAGTGATTCGATGACTCCAAATATACTCTATTATACAACACTTTCCATTCCTTATCACCTGATTAGTATATGATATTTAAAGATCATGAAAGATCATTTGTAGAAAATTGATACAAAAGATATGCCAAATGTAATTTCATTTTTAAACATTAATAATATCAGCCAAAACTATTAATAATTTCCTTTAGTGTTGTGTATCTTTACCTTTTATCTCAAGGGGGTTTCTACATAAATATTGGACTAACTATTTTGATTTGTGTGTGAGTGGATGTACTCAACGTGTTCAATCCTATTGACTCTTTTTTGGTCAATAATAATAGAATTAGGAAGTGTTGTTATTTCCTCCCTTATTGAAAATTTGAAAACCTAATGCCTAAGTGAATCTAACCAATTTACATTCAAGTATTATATTATCTATTATTGATCCTTCATTAATAATAAGAAACATACTTTAGTTTTGATTTCAATGTTGTGGTGTTACCGAAGCTCATAAACTTATTAGCTTGCTTATGGAGATCATTTGGCATTGTATATAAGCATGTATCATCAATAAACATAATAAAAACATAATCCTATCCATAAAATACAAAAAACCTCTCTATAGCAATGCGAAAATCGACCTCTGCACAGTTTGTGATTCAGCTAGCTACATGCCATTATTTGTATTTGCATGACATCGAGTGTTTTTTATAGTTGTCGTGAGTCAATGATATTCATGAAAGAATTGAAGTCTTGTAGAGGAGGACTCATCAAACCGGCCTTTTGAATTTCATTTTGACGAAAATAGAGTGGACATTGGCAGTGAGGTTCACATAGGTAGTAGGCACAAAGTTTTGAGCTCGTTTCAGGCCTAGTAGCATACTAGTAGTTGTTCTTTTTTGTTATAGTCGTAGTTGTTGATACATTGTCACACTTTAGATTGGTTGGGGACTCGATGGTCAAGTCACATCTCGATGGCTAGTAAAATATAAAAAAAATAATAATATAATAATATATATATATATATATATATATATATATATATAATAAAACAAAACAAAAATATATAAAAAATAAAATAAATAAAATATAAAAAAATAACAAAACTAAAATATACAAAAAAAATATAATATAATAACAAAAAAAATATAAAACCACAACTGTCCCGACACAATATTTCCCTGTGAAACAAAGAACCCAATCAATAATTTCACAGCGGAGCTGACACAATATACCTCCACATCCGGAGGTCATGCAGAGGAGGGTTTGCAGCAGTCATGGTTTGCATAGGCAGACAGTTTGTAGAGGTAGAGGAGGGTTTGCAGGTCATGCAGAGGCTGACATAATGCCACCAAATCGGTGAGTACCCTAGAATGATTGAGCATTCTCTAGTTTTTAATGGAACATATGGGACATTGTGCAATAGTGAATATGAACCTTGGTGTTGGTTAACTGGCACTAAGCACTGGCACTAGCTGGAAGTGGATCATAAGCTCAAAAATGTCAAGAAAAGTAAGCAAAATCAAGTCTAAAAAAGGCATTTGGATCTGACAGGAGAAAGGATTCTTGTAAGAGCAGTGATCATACGAGGAATGTAAGACAGGAAGAGGTAGACAACCATCTCTATGCAATGCTTTTTTTTCTTATCTTTCATTTGGCTCTCTAATTTTGATCTCTAATCCTTCAGATGATTTCCTCTCAAATTTTTAACTCTATTTATTCAGATCAGTCCCTGGGAAACAAGTCAGGAATTTGAATCGTGCAGTAGCAGTATGAAAATACCAAATTCCAGGTAAGTATTAACCAAGGATTTATTATCTTTGACATTCTTGACATAAAAATTGCCAAATTCTAAATGGAATGAAGGGAAATGTCTCTTAAAATTAACTTCAATATATGTTTCCACTGTCCATACATATTTAGTATCCACTTAATGATTTGTCATTTGTTTCCATGATGATAGTTAAAATTTAATTATTCATGCATGTGTGCCAAATACCTAAATCATTTCTTATCCCCCAAAATTTAGACTAGTTGTTGCTGGGTTTGACCTTGTTTTTTGTTTCATTTCATGTTTCTCATTTTAGGTAATATAGTTGGCCCCTGTGATAACTGCTATGTTCTTTGTAATTCTGAATAACTTTGTCCTTTGAGACATAAGTTGGCCTCAAACTTAGCACAACACATAATTAGAAGTCTTGACAGCCTCTACAAAATCTCTCTAAAACACTGGCACATGAAAGACATCAAATTATTTGAGAATACATATTTTCACAGTTCATCATAGTAGTAGTGAATCTTCTGGAGTATGCATTATGTTAAGAGTTTTGAATTGTTTTGAAAGTATGTTTCCCTAGGTGGTGACAATGTCAATGGGCACCAATTTTTCTATTTCCATCCATGTATGTTATGTATTTGAACCAAAAAAGGAACCAAGATATAACTTCGTTGGAATCTGATTACTAATATTAAATGTTCATCCAACTTCCATGAACAATGTTTCATACCATAGCTTTTGTGACCATTTCTTGTGTTTCCTTATGTGTATGTTATGTTTGAAGTTTGAACCAAAAAGACAAGAACCAAGAGACAAATGCTTTAGATTAATAATAGTCCATCCAATGCAAACGAGTTTGAACCCAGAAATAAAGAAACCAAGAAACAATTGCTTTAGGTTCCAATGCAATTAATGTCCCGTTCCCCTATATTTTGTGAGTTTTCATTTGTCAAACTCAGTCTCTCTTGTGGTACTTAGTACAACCCACTAATAATATCCCTTTTTTTAAATTATATATATATGAACACGGTACTCTCCGTTATCTGAAATATATGGCATTAGATGACCCTAAAAGAAAGCAAATGTTTTGCAGTACATAGCCATAGAAAATGAAAAACATTAGAAGAACCATGTAGAAAAGTCGATCTCAAATAGAAAACAATATCAAGCTGGAAAAGTCAAAATCTATTACAAAAACTGAAAGATAAAACAGTAGCTAGATTAGAAAAAACATACAACATTATTAAGTAAGATTACTCACCGAAATTATTAAACTCTATAACTTCTGAGATTTTTTTCACAGATGAGCTTGGAAACCTTTGCCGTAAAGGTATAGAACCTAGAAACCCCATTACTGTAGCACAAGTTAATACAAACAAAAATTGGAATATTAACTAAAATATGACTCAATAAGATAATGGGTATCATTATTAATAAAAATAGTACTTCATTAATTTAAGATGTTATTTTCTATATTTCCTATAAATAAGGAAGTTAAAGTGATCATAATATTAATTGTTATATTTTTCCACTGTTGGAATTATTAATGTAATCTGTACAAATGGTAAGAGTATAGAAAAAAACATTTTCTTCATTAATGTATTATAATTTAGAAGTCTTGTGCACTCATGCTTGCATCAGACTTATTATAGGATATAAACTATGAATATTCTATGTTCTCATTTTTTATATGTTTTTATTCTGTGCTTTTGAAATGACATCATTTTTCATATTATTGAAGTTTTAACATGTGTGTTCATACTCCTACAAGCTGGGAATATTTTAGTTGATGAAAGCAGTGCAATTAAGATAGGAGATTTTTGTATCTCTACTTGCATGTATGATACTGGTGATAGACAAAGATCTAGGATTACTTTTGCGGGGACCCCATGCTGGTGCATGTTTCAAGCTCTTAACTTTCTCTTGTGAATTGTATTTGTGGATTTGTTATCCTTTTCATTAGTAAAATGTAATTGTGAATGTTATGTTAGGTGCATATTTTTTTGAAGGTGCCATTGTCGATGAACATTAATGTTTATTTGTATTGCAAAACTATCATATCCATTTTATTACTGCTTATATGTTGTACAAGATGGCACTTGAGGATATGGAGCAACTTCATTGAAATGATTTCAAGTGAGATGCTCATTCTTTTATTTTACATTGGTATGTTTCTTGCAAGGTTAGTACATAGCTAAATGATTGTTTTGTTTATCATTTTTCAGGTTATGTTTTACCATGAGAAAATCATAAATGTCATAAATTTCAGAGTCAATTTGGAAGTAATTAAATTGGTAATGAAGAGCATTTTGCAGAGGAATAATGGAAGGAATGAAATCTCAAGTTTGTAAAACATACGGTAAAGGGGAAGAAAAAACACCCTAGCACTCTTTTTAATTGAGGGAATATTTATGAAAGATGATCACATAGGAAGGAGGATGCAGCTGCAAAAAGGAATCAAACTACCATTTTTTTGTTCACTCCATCTGCTGATTGAAAAGGGGAATCGAATCCCATTTCTATTGGTGAAGACATCCCAGGAGAAGAGTAATCCTTGTATGCTATAGGATTCCAACTATTGAATGATGGTGGGACATTTATGAGTGACTATATTGCATATATCAGTCATTTCTAGACTTGTACAAATCTTTCCTTTCTTGGAAAAGAGGTACTTCTTCTCTATAGTTTTCATGCTATCAATTTTCCAAGACCAAGCACCATTATGTGGTATGTTAATGAATTAAATCTACAACAATAACCTTCTTCTTGAAATCTGGTGTGAATATTCATTGTGTATGAGATTTGAATTACATTCATGTTTATGGATATGTCTATCATGTTCTCTTTTTAAAATGGTCCTCTTGAGAGGGTATAAACATGTTTTAAAGCCTCAAACAAACCCAAAAATAAAAGCCACAATTCCTACAACACTTGGAAACTCATGTTGACATTCATTCCAAATGGGTCAAGTGTGGGGAAATCTCTTCAAGTGCATTGAACCTATAAGCAACTTCCAAACCACTGAGTGTCATTCTACAACAAGTAGCTAATGAAAATCAATTCTGGTACATTTTAGCAGTTATCTTGTCTAGTATTTTGGGAAATTTTTGGGGTTAGATTGGATAGGAATCTTACAGAAGAACATTCAATAATGTACCTCAACACTACTTATGACAGAGAACTAGTTAGCAATTCACATTTGCTTACCACATCAGAAGTATATTGTGATTATCAATGTTCCCTCAATCATGATTATGTCTTGGTTGATATGTTTTATGTCATTTTCTATCAATGTGGAATGATGACTCTGACTTTACCTTCCAAGGGCATTTAAAAATTCATTTAATCTCATTTCCATTTATACTAAAGAATAAATTCGCACTGCATTTTGTATGTCCTTGTATTCGATTTAGGAGTTGATCATAGTCCATTGGTGGGTTGAATGCAAATATTTATTTTGTATCTAGTAAAAAAGGGCTATCCTCATTATGGAGTGATGGATCACTATAATGTGTCATGGTTTTCTTTATTATCCCAGTTTATCACATATTTATGAAATAATATCTATGCATCATTAGTTTTTTTATATTTCCAATCTAGTTTTAACATGTTTATAGTGCTTTCTAACCATAGTAAACATGTATGTGTAGAGAGCCACTATGTTTTAATTAATACCTATAAAAGGAGTGCCAAGTTATTAGAATAAAAAAGTAATAGTGAAAGGGTGTTTTTATGCCAAAGTAGTAGTATATAATGTGTCTTAACCTATACCATAAGTATGGTGTGTGCATGCTTTTTGCAACATCTCTTCATTGAAGTTTGAATACATTTTTCCACGTACTTGAATAATTTAGTATTACTAAATGCTACAATACAGAGTGGATTAGATTGTATTTAGTATTACCATTTAGTATTAGGGTTAGATTAAGAAATATTTAAAAAAAAACAAAATTAAGAGTTTTTTTGAGTCCACAAACTCATACGCATTGGCATAGAAAATTTTTCCGGTTCAAGTCAAGATTCGACCGATTTCAGTTGAGTTGACTAGTTCAGGTCAGGATTCGACCAATTTCAGTTGAGTTGATAGGGGCCCTTAATGCAAAACAAACTTGGTATTTTAGGGCCAATTGGGGTTGTTATTTCTCTTGTGCACATGTCCAGAGATTTTTAGGGTTGTTTTGTGACCTACAGTTGCAAGGAAAGCCACCAAAGACTATTATTTACTACTGATCTCCTTCAAAAGACTGTCAAGAATCACCTAAAGCACAATCAAACTTGGTTTATAGGGTCTGAAATTAAATGATATTTGTTTTATTTAGGTTTTTTTACCCCCCTTTTGTGGAGAAAAAGCACCCATAATTCATGATACTGTTATAAATTGTTGATTAGGAGGCTGGAACTGTTCGGGTACACAAGGTACTCCCAAAATATGGAACACCTAGAGTAACCACTTCACACAAATGAATCATAGATAAATACACCGATGTTTGTCACATGGTTAAAAACCTCGAGAGGGAAACAATCCACGGCCCCATCCAAATATCTACGTGGAGCAATTTATTATGCAAAAGAAAGAAAGTTACATATGAGCTTCTCATAATCGATCAACTAGCCAAGGACCCTCCATGCTCTTTAAATAGAGATCATGGACCAATCGGGTGTTAAGCCATTGATCAATGGTAGGTATGATCTAAGAGAAGTTGAACTGTCGGATCACTCTATGTCTAGAACATATCGTGACCATCGGATTAGAATATTTACAAATGCATACTAATGCATACTAAAGAAACACACTTTTACCTAACAGATATATTACACAAGTTGATATTAACTAACTCCTAAGTGTCTGAATATCCTAACATCCCCCCTTAAGAACAACTTGGGATAGGATTGAAGGATTTACAAAAGTGACGCTATTAGCAGAAGGAAGGAGGCATTAGAGCTTATCCCTCCTTAAGGACACATTCCTGAACTCCTAACATAGATCAAAGTTTAGAAAATTTCACTCCTGCAAAAGACTTGGTGAAGATGTCTACAACTTGATCATCTAAAGGGCAATAGAGCATTTCAAGAACATGATCATGAACAATATTTCTGATGAAGTGCATGTGTAGCTCAATGTGTTTGCTGCGTTGATGTAGAACTACATCTTTGGCAAGCTTGATGGCACTTTGATTGTCACACCAAAGTGGAGTAGGCTGCTGCTGCTCAAATCCAAACTTTGAAAGGATCTGTCAAAGCCATAAAGCTTCCTGACTGGCATTAACTACGGCTCGATATTCTACTTCTGTTGAAGAAAGAGCAAGATCTTGTTGTTTCTTACAAGCCCAAGTGACAAGTCCAGATCCTAGACTGAAAACATAACCTGCAGTAGACTTTTGATAATCAGGATCACCGTCCCAATCTAAATCAGTGAAACCAACCAACAAATATTCCCCCCCTATAATGTAATGAATCCCAAATTGAATTGTACCTCGAATAAATTTAAGTATTCTTTTTGCTGCTTTCCAGTGAATTTCATGAGGCGTTTTCATATAATGGGAAACACGACCAACGACAAAGGAAAGGTCAGGATGGAAATGAGTCAAGTATAAGAGACTACCAATAAGCTGACGATACAAGGTGGCATCTACTTTAGGGGAAGTACAAGTGGTAGAAAGTTTGACTCCAGACTGGAATGGAGAAGGGGATGGTTTACAATATTCCATTTGAAAGTGACGAAGAAGGTCACAAGCATACTTAGACTAGGAAAGAAAGATTCCTTCTTTGGTTTGCAAGACTTGGAGACCAAGAAAATAATGCAAATGCCCTAAGTCTGACATTTCAAAATTTTGCTTAAGAATGGATTTCACATGGGTTAAAAGTTTAGGGTCACTACTAGTAAGGATAAGATTATCAACACAAAGAACAAGTATGATGAGACGGTTTCCTACTTTCTTGGTATAGACATTGGGATCCGAATGGCATCTAGAAAAACCTGTGTCAATGAGAAAGCTATCCATTTTGGCATAACAAGCTCTAGGAGCTTGCTTAAGGCCATATAAGGATTTCTTAAGGAGAAAGACAAGGCTAGATTTATCCTGAACA
The DNA here is from genome assembly GCA_001517045.1 of Pseudotsuga menziesii. Classification (NCBI taxonomy): domain Eukaryota; kingdom Viridiplantae; phylum Streptophyta; class Pinopsida; order Pinales; family Pinaceae; genus Pseudotsuga; species Pseudotsuga menziesii. The sequence continues at coordinate 942,184 of LPNX010211289.1, forward strand.
TATCCAGGAGGTTGTTCCATGTAAATTTCCTCCTGTAAATCACCATGTAAAAAGGAAGACTTGACATCCATTTGATCGACTTCCCAGTTATGTAAGGCTGTAAGGGAAAGACCAAGGCGGATGGAGTTCATTTTTGCAACATGAGCAAAGGTTTCATTGTAGTCAATCCCTTCAACTTGGGAAAAACCTTTGGCAACTAACCTTGCCTTAAGTCTTTCAACACTTCCATCTAATGCATACTTAGTTTTGTAGACCCATTTACATCTGGAAATTTTTCTTCCTTTTGGAAGAGGAACAAGATCCCAAGTATTGTTCGCCATTAAGGAACGATGTTCTTCATCCATAGCTGCATCCCAATCTGGATTTCCTGAAGTTTCTGCAAAAGTTTCTAAATCATGATTCTTGGAAACTTGAGCCAAAAGAGAAGAGGCTCGCTGAAATTGAGAATAAGTTCGACGTTGATCTCTAGGATCACTGGAAAGATCACTAGCTGCTTCGCATGTTGACAAACCCATCGAGGAAGTATTGGTGCGAGTGCAATTGGAAGAACATGAGCAGGTGGAGGTGGATTTTCATACTCACTGTCATCATCAGAAACTAGAGTTGGAAACCTGTCAAGGAAGTTGGAAGAAGAATAAGAAGAAGGCACAATCGCTAAATTAGGATCGTAGGCCAAAGATGGTACACCTGCCAAGTTAGAATCGTAGGCCAAGATATTTTCAACAGATTTAACATATTTTCTAATGATTATATGATGAGAATGTGGCTGAAGAAGTCTATAACCTTTTACATATTTAGAATATCCAACAAATATGCACTTTTCACTTTTAGGCTGCAATGCTTTCTGTTTTTCATCCGGAATGCGAGTCCATGCTTCACAACCAAACACACAAAACTGACTTACATCTGGTTTAATTTTACTCCATGCTTCTTCCATTGTTATACCTTGTAAAACTTTAGTGGGTGTGCAATTAACTAAATTAGCCATTTCTTTTAAAGTGCAGTTCTTCCGTTTAGCTACACCATTTTTTTGTGGTGTATATGGAACAATGTGTTGTTGTTGGATTCCTTGTTTAGTGCAGAAAGTAGTGAACTTGTTGTTAACATATTCTCCTCCATTGTCAGATCTTAACTTAATAATTTGATGATCAGATTTTTTTTCAACAAGGGCCTTGTAGGCCAAGAACATGTTAAATACTTTGCTCTTAATTTTTAGGAAGTAAATCCAAGTGCGTCTGGAGGAGTCATCAATGAAAGTTAAGAAATATTTGAAACCAGAAAAGTAAGCAGATGGAAGAGGGCCACACAAGTCACTATGCACAAGCTCCAAGGGAGCCGAGGCATGCCAAGAGGCACATTTGTCAAAACTGTCTTGATGATTTTTTCTGAGTACACAATTAGAACAAAAACCATCCTTGGAAGATACCATCGAAAGAACAATCACCATATTGTCTTTACATATTTGTTGCATTGAGCGATAATTTAAGTGACCAAATCACTCATGCCAAAGTTTGCTCAAGTTACCACCATGAGCAACAAAAAATGAAGGTAAAGGTGATGAGCCAAAGTTGTTAAATTTGTACAACTTGGTAATATCATCAATAGTTCCAGTAGCAAGGACATTTTGAGGATTTTTAAAATCCTTGATTACAACTTGGTGAGGGGTAAACATCACAGTTTTACCTTCACCCAAATGAGTAATTTGATAGACTGGTAACAAATTGGAGGAAATTTTTGGAACGCATAGTACATCACTGAAATGACCATTTTCTATTTTAACTATTCCATATCCTACAACACTTAGAGATCTATCATCACCAACAAATATTTTCCTGGTGTTACATTCATGCATAGTAGAAAAGATGGCTTGATCCTTAGCCATATGATAAGATGTTCCAGAATCAATGAGCCATTCATTTGAAGTAGAAGAAGAAGATGCAGTGTAAGAGTAACCAGAAGCACAAAGTGCATGTCCATAAGAGGTAGATTCTAAAGATGAATCTAGGCTGATGTGGTGCTTCTTCATTGCTTCTTCCAATGCTGACATCTTCTTGAAACACTTAGATTCATCATGATTATCTTTCCCACAAAAATTGCAATGACGCTTAGTCTTCTTTCCTTTTGGCTTGGATCCTTTGTCATTTTATAAAGAAGGAGCTGGCTAAGAGGGTTTGGGACCCTTGTTGTTTCGCTTATTATTGCAAAAATTATGTTTCTTGGGAGGCTTGGACTTTTCTTTTTGTTGGGACAATAAGGCTTTCCCAGATGTATCTGCATTGTTAATTATTCCAAGATGAATGAGCTTATATTGCTCTCTAATTAACGAATCACAAAAGGATTCAATACTAGACTCTTGATAGCTAGCTGCAGTCAAGGATTCTTTCATGGAGTAGAATGTAGATACAAAAATAGAATATGCAGGTCCAAGTTTGGAAAGAATATGATAAATACATTGTTTTTCTTCTTCCTTAATCTTGCATTCTTCACATAAGAGTCTAAGAGTTTTATACTTAGATAAATAGTCTTCAATTCATGAAAAGTCACTTGAATTCAAATAAATCAACTCATTTTCAAGTTGATGACCTCAAATTTCATTGTGTTTACCAAACACAAATTCCAACTTTTCCCAAGCTTTATCACGTTCATCAATTCCAAATATGTGGAATCGCAAATTAGTAGAGATTGACGTCCCAATAAATCCATGAGCTTCGTCACATCTATTTGCCCATTTAATTTTCTTATCATCACTAGTGGGTTCTATTTCTTTCCTTGAGGTAATTCTGAAAAGTCCCCTACTTCATAGAACATCCTCCATACAAGATGTCCATGAGAAATAGTTAGAACTTGTAAGTATAATATCAAAAGGGGCAGCCATACTGTAAAATAATGTTTAGAATAATAGAAACTAACTATCAATATGCAAATATCTCGAAAAAATATGCGGTTTAAAAAAAAACAACACTGAAAACTGATTCTGGATGATGAAGTTATGCTTGATCAAAGAAAATGTTGAAGATGTCCCCAATAGTGACATTGCAAATATTAACTTGACCAACTAAAAAAAAGAACCCCCTTCTTTCCAAGATGAACCTTTGACAATCACTTACAAGAAAGTTGTTTTTTAAGTAAATCACTTTTTGTAAAATAAGTGATGTTCACGTTTACAATAATGTTACTTTTAGATAGTGCGGCAATAAATTAAAGACTTAAGTGGCTCACTTTTTTATTTTATTTTATTTAAGTGAGATGCACTTTTACAATAAGTAACTTGAAAATAGAAATTGCGTGCACTAAAATATTTAAGTTGATAAGATTTGAACTCAAGACTTATCAAGGAATAAAGCAATTTGAACCAAGTGAGCTAAGTTAAAAGGTACGTAAAAGAATGGAAAAAGGAAGGGTTTTTTCGTTTTTTTTACTCTTCTATCTCGTTCTCCATGCTTGCCTTTTTTCTCTGCAAATCACAAAAAAATGAATAACAAAAACAAAAAAACTTTCCCACACTATGGGTGGGGTTACATCTTGGTTAGCTTACCCGTAAACTCTACGTTTTCAAGTTTTCTCGCTATTTCGGATTTGTCATGATCGCACAAGGTGCACGAAAAAGAGCATATGTAGTCGAGAAGACAAGAAATATCTTTCCCTTGTTGTTTCTGATTCGCCGCGATCGCGCAAGGTGCACAGAAAAGAGCATACACAGCCAGGGAAGGAAATAGTCCAAGACTAAAACAATAAATATCTAATAATAAAAGTGATAAAATATGAGCGACTTAAAAAAAAAATTAAACAAATCTGTCACTGTAACGTTATATCTTCAGGTTTGTCGAAATGGGTTTTTTTGGAACAAATGGAAATGGTTTTCAGTAAAATTAAAACTATTTCCCAATGGAAATAACGCCAGATGCAATGGAACAGCTCCCATGGGCCACAAATGCACAGAAAATATAGAACTAGAAACCCTTTCAAAGTTTTGGAAACACCGGTTCCAGATCTTGATCAAAATCGAAAGCGGCTTTTCATAAATGCTCTGGTACTATGTTCGGGTACACATGGTACTCCCAAAAGACTGAACACCTAGAGCAACCACTTCACATAAATGAATCATATATCAATACACCGATGTTTTTCATGTGGTTAAAACCCTCGAGAGGGAAATAGTCCACGACCCCAGCCAAATAGCTACTTGGAGGAAATTTATTATGCAAAAGAAAGGAAGTTACATATGAGTTTTTCATAATCGATCAACTAGCCAAGGACCCTCCATGCTCTTTAAATAGAGATCATGGACCAATCGGGTGTTAAGCCATGGATCAATGGTGGGTATGATCTAAGAGAATTTGAACCGTCGGATCACTCTATGCTTAGAACATATCATGACCGTCGGATCACTCTATGTCTATAACATATCATGACCGTCGGATTAGAATATTTACAAATGCATATTAATGCATACTAAATAAACACACTTTTACCTAACAGATATATTACACAAGTTGATCTTAACTAACTCCTAAGTGTCTAAATATCCTAATAGGACCAACCCTTATTTATTCCCAGAATGAAGGTTTGAGGCTGTTGGAGTTCCCAGGTCTACTCTTTATGTCCATATTTGTGCCCAGAATTGTTTCTTAATGTCATTTCAACCCTTAAATTCAACCCAATATTTCTCAAAGCCTGTTTTTTCCATTGTTCATCACTTTTCATAGGGCTATTCAAGCCCAAAACTGCCTTTTAACCCTCCAATTCGGCCCAGATTTAGAGGTAGGCCTATTTGGTGATGGATAAGTGCACAAGGGTGCCCAAGATGCTAAAATAGGGCTGCTTCATACCCTTTTTTATTGTCAAATAGGTTTATTTGTGCCCAAAATTCATGTGGATTCTACTATAAGGCATATGGATGAGATTTTAGGGTTGCTTTCACCCACAGATTTCTCATTTTCACAACTAGAATTGCAAAGACCGCCTCCTACTGCCATTGATCATCATCTTTTAGGGATGCAATGTGCCTAGATCTGAAAGTTGGCCTAATTATAGCTGATTTGAGATGCTTTACATTTTGTTGTGACCTTCAGAATGCTCCCAAAGTGCTCAGATTTGTCCCTTTTATTCTCATACTTGATTCTAGAGTTGTTTATTCCCATAGGACTACCCAACATTGATCCTAGTGTGCTCATAACTGAAAATGAAAGGGATCACTACTGTTACACTCCATAAACTGTCCAAATTTCAAAACCAACTCAAAACTACCTAGATTTGATTTCAAGATTACAATCATGACAACTTCACCCCTGGAGAGTGTGATTAGAATCACCGGTGGACACCCATACAATATGGAGGGTAACACTAAGGACCTTTTCTAATTTTGTGTTGGTTTTAATGCGTTTTGTGCATGTTTGCAAATTTGTAACTATACACAATTTTTTTAAATTTGAATGCCAATATTTTGTACCTACTGGTATGTTTTGAAATATTTTGTAACTGTACACAAATTTTTTTATTTGAATGCCAATATTTTGTACCTGCTGGAATGCCAATATTTTTTAAATACCTGTGTAGTTATCTCCTCATGATGTTGTTTATAAATGTTGTTGGGCCCTAGCATGTTCTTTGATGCTCCTATATATTCCAAAGGGTTGTGGCCCTAAACATTAGCTGGGTTGTTTCCTTCTTTCTATGTTTGAACAAGTGTTGTTTTGTGATTACTCTATCTTTTCCATTATTCGTTTTTGCTTACATCCTGAATTGATTTAATTGGAATGTGCTCAATGTTCGTTGTATGAACACATTAACAAGAGTGGATTTTATACAATACTCTTCCTTTTGATGTTTCTCAACCTAAGATTATAGTTAAGTGAAATTTTAAACACTTTATTGCATCTTATAATATACTAGTAGTTATATCAAGATAAAATTTTATTAGTGGTTTCATGATTGGTTTTAACTTTTAACTTTCAAGATATCTTTCAGACAAACAAACCTTAAGATTTTTGAATTGTTGGCATATTGTAACAAATTCTAATTTGTTGAGTAACTCAACTTTGAACAATATTTTTCCAATCAGAATCAAGTGCACTGAAAGAGTATTCCTCTCAGCATGATAACTTTGACTCTGAAATATGACTAAACTTTTTCAACTACTTGCAACTCTTAGCCTTTTGGCTCCTAATCCGAAGTCCTTAACCACTTTCATTTACACCTTGGGATATAGTATTTATCTAAACTATTATGTACTTAGTTATGTCTTATGGCTGGCCATTATATGGTGTTATTATTAATGTACTTCATTATGTGAATATGACTTATTTGTTTTTGAATCTTTTCCACCACTTCCTTTCTTGGTCTCATTTCTCGATTGTTCTATATTTTTGTCAATTGGTATGAGGGTCCCATGGTTATGATCCATGGGAGATTTCATCCACCATGAAGAATTTGTAATGAGGATGATGGACATATTAGTGCATTGTGATTCCAAGGACAAGACAGTCATTGACCATTTCAAGAAGGAAGCACTATTGAGGAAATGTTAAATCCATGGGCTTGTATGAATGATATGGGGTGTATTTTGAAATAAGCAATTGTCAAGGAAGCATGGAAAATATGGGTAAACAATATTCTAATCACCCAATAAAATCTAGAGTATAATAATCACGTCGATACAATTAGGCTAAGGGTATTTCCCATTGTTTATTTAATAAGATACTATTGCATAGTTTGTGGTGTTAAAATTTGTTGTATATCAAATTGCATTGACTGTGGAGTTGGACATAATTGCTTAATTAAATGTTTGTATTAAGTTTTAAGCTTTTTATTATTGAATTCACTCATTGAATACATTTGATGTTTTAGTTTAGTGAATCCATTGTGCAGCTTTGAACTGAGACATTCGGTCTTGCACTACATGGTATTAAAAGTGGAAATTTGGGGAAGAAAATTGTAATGTTGTAGGAAACGTGGAGCTAGGGTTTACCATGTACAGAAATAGCCTGATTGGCATGGAATCATTTTCTTTTAGAGGGGTGATGCAAATCCTGGTCTTGATATACTGAGATGCAAAGTGATGTAGTCCCATAGTTGATATTTCGACCCATCACTGGGGTCATCAACGTTGATGAATACATTTTTTTATTATTAATATACAGTACCCCATCGGTTATCTGACGTTTAATGCCTAGTAGCTGTTGCTGTATTTCATGTCAATCCGATGAAGCTACTATGGATCTGACGGTAGATTGTTGTCATATTTTTGACATCCTGGGGCCCTTTTCCAACAACATTGCCGTAGGAAATTTGATGGCCTTGCTGTAGGATTTTCGATGGCCTTACCGTAGGATTTTCGATGGCCTTGTTGTAGGAAATTCGACGGCCTTGCCGTAGAAAATTCGACGGCCTTGCCGTAGGATTTTTGATGGCCTTGGCTTGTCATCAAATATCCGATGTTATGCCACCAATGACAAAAATGTTTGATTTTTTTGAATACCCAACAGGCTATTGTCGAATTTCAGACATGGCAGCCATCGGATTTTGGGCTCAAATTATGCTGTAGCGTCACGTGTGCGTAACAAGGATGTGGAAATAGAAGCAGAAGTTGGGCAGAAATGATGATGCACATTAAAGCCACCGCTAAACCATTTATGAAACAAATGATGGCAAGTCCAAGGCAGCTGGCAAGTACTGATAGATCGTTAAGTGCATCAAGATTCAACAGAGATTTGGCGCTTGGAACATGACAGCACTGCAGGTGGATCAAGTGTGGGGAACTCTGTAAAGGTGGCCGTCCAACTCATCACCATGTTATTACGACTGTCAGTACCCGAAAGTGACGATGCTGATAATCATAGCATATCTAAGAAAAAAATATGGTACACAAGATGAGGGTCTTGTCCTAATAATACACCTAGATAACCCTGCATGGAAGATGACCCGATGCTCTTCCTATAATATCGGGGTTCAATTGCACCAACCATACATCACTGAGTTGTATTGATCAACCATCGCATGTAATTACAAATGGATTTGGTAGTTTCTTGCCGAGAAACCTTGCGGGCTAAATCTGTTGCTGCAGCTTTCAGCGTGTCGGGTGTATCCAGAGACAACAAGAAGGAAAATGGTGATAGTGTCCTAGTTACTTCGACCCAGTGACAAGCCTTCGGCGAAGTCATCCTTGGCTATTAGCATATAAGTAGCATAGTGGTCATGTTGGAGACACCAGAGCAGACTCCAGTAGGGACCAAAGATCTGGCCCATTTTGACAAACTCTGCGGGGTCCGAACCAGACTCCCTGCCGTCTTTCACAAAGTTTGCAGGCTTGGAATGTGGCCTCATATTCCACCCATCCAAGCAGGGTCTCTAGCTCTTAGTGGACTGTGGGAGGGCCAACAGGAAAATGTTAGCTTGTATTCTAAGCTGCTCAGGTGAAATTTGTCAAATTTTTCCAAATCACTCACCTCCACCACCCTGGATAGCAGTTTTCTGGCGTTCGATATGGACAAGTCTTCAAAGTTCATATCTATGGAAAAAAGGGTGGTGATGAACAAGCTGTAGAGGAGATGAACTTGAGGAAGAATAGCAAGAGAACAAGCTATAGAAACCCACAACAATCACGTGTCAAACCCAGGAGCATGAGAATGGCGGAAGAGCCAAGGCCACTTGGATTTCTATGTTGGAATGGGAAACTAACCACCCTTGGTGAAATTGGAGGATAACTATGATAAGATGATGAAAGAGTCCCAGAGAAAAGACAACATTCCTATTCGCAGGGATCTTGGTCCCAATAAGAAGCGCATAAGCTTACCTTGTCGGCTCAAGCAAACTTTGAAATTGGATCCTCCGTTACACGTCCTCTAAATGGTGCCAAGAAACAAGTTATATCGGTGTGCTAACCCCGCAATGCACCTAAGTCTGGGAAAAAGTTTCCTTGAAGGAACCTAGAAAAAAAATAAATAAAATAAAATATTTTTGCAAAAGATGTCGCGCAAGTCGTGTCGCTTCATATGTCCTTTGCTTCATGGCTCGGGACGAGCCACAGGTGAGTGTTGGGGGCCTGCTGGCCTGGGAAAGGGGCATAAGAAGGAAGTTTGCATGCAAAACCAAGGAAAATGCACCGCGCAAGCGATAGAAGCAAAGGAAGATCATGGAAGATGGAAAGGGCCTGCGAAGGTAGAAGAGAGAGGTACGCGGCAAAGGAAAGGCAAGTGTGGAAGCGCGCAAGGGGAAAATGGCTTGAAAGTGACGGATGCAGAATCTAGATCATGGCCATATAGGGTGGTGTAATCCTACAACTATGCACGTATGAGAAGATATTTGTAAGTTAGGTCGATAGTGCCTCGTGTCAATTCATGATCACCGCAGCTGTAACCAGAGGGGTGGATGATGGTGACGGCTAACAGACTGTCGATATGCAGTTGGCCCTATGTGGACATGTAAATTAGTATAAATAGGAAGGATGCAATAGTTAGAAGGTTGGTCTGGGAGTTTTTCGTTGATCCCTGTTTATTTTTCAGTAGTAGCTTTCTTTTTAGCGGTAATCCATGAGGGGGATGTCGTTTTGTTGTAATGTAATAGCAATAAGAAGAGGAGTAGACTCAGGTAGAGTATAGTAGGAATAGAGGGGCTATTCAACCATGGATCTAGATGCTGTGTGAGTAGACCACTAGGATTAGGAGTAGAATAGAAGAGAGAACCATTGAGCATGAGAACTATAAGTTTGAGCTTAAAGACACATCTCAAGATCAGTCTGTATCCCGCAGACTGCAAGGTGCTATATCGTTTCTCATGCCAGATGAAGATCACCTTGGTGGTTTTTTCTAGATGGGTTTCCACGTTATCTCTTGTGTTTGAATGAATGGTTAATATGGTGAATTTCTATGTGATTAATTACTATTTGATTTCCATATAAAGTTTAAATGTTACTTGAATCTCTGTTATCATTCTACAATTGGTAAATGAATGGTCGAAATGAATTGTTGAAATGAATCTATATATATATATTAGTTTATATGATTAATGTTTTGAACCCTGACTTAAGTCATAGAGCCAATTATATGTGAATCAACTGCATCGCACGAGTTGTGCCAACTGCGAGGTGGAAAGGAAGTTCAGGTCACATGCGATGACGTATGTTTATGCTCGGTCGTGCAGAACTAAATCCTTTGTCCATCCATCCTACTGCCTTCGTTGAGCTCTTTGGATGGAAGCCAAGGGACTATACTCCCTCGACAATCGTGAAAACATGGTTCCAACAGTTACCCGTATATGACATATCGCGGGTGAGACTACGCCTGCTCTGTAGGTGTTGTCGATGGGGCTTGCTATATTGGGCTAGTATCTCGGGTAGTTGTTGGATCAGTGGACTACATAGAACCTGGGTCGTGCGAGTGGGGAAAATTGGCCAACACTCATGATGGTTTATGGAGTGATTTTCCATATTAACAAAAATAACACTAATGTTTCAAGATTCCAGATCATGATCAAACGACCTTAACCAAAAACACATGCCAGAGAAGAACACCTTGATTCACATCTTGATTTGTGGGAAGATGTAAAAGAATCTGAAAAATTTGGGACATTGGTTTTGTGTGTAAGAGCCTCATTGACTTGAATCATGAGGAAATCATCAAACAAAGCTACAATTTGAGACATGCAACTGGTTCTTCGAGAGGGTATTTTCCATATTTGCAGTTTGGCCGGTTTTCCAAATTAGCAAATTTGTTGAAATAGATCAAGTTGGGGATTCATTTTCTCATTCTCCTAAGACAATTTTATGTATAAATATGTAAGCAATCTCAAGAGAGGGGGGAGATGAGAGAAAAGTAATGTTATGCTGTAGGATTTGATCCAGACTCTATTGTAACGTTTTCATTCTGATAATACATGCTGGCAGTTTCTTGATTCTAGAGTAGTAGCATTTCATTGTGGAGATCCAGATCTGCTCAATGGAGGAAGGGCCCTCTTCCCTGAGCAGATGCTGATAGTGGTGATTGTATTTGTGTATATTTGTTCATCATTTATTTCATACTTTCATTCATTAGATTTATCATAGTTGTATGCTTTCATTCATTAGATTTATCATACTTGTTTTCATGTTAATTCATTTTGATAGATCGTTGGCCAACATAAGACTTCTTTTAGATTCAAGCAATTAAATATTTCTTTAGAAGAATTGATTTTGTTTGAAGTGTGTTATATTTACAGTTTAGTTTCATGAATAGGTTTTAGGTTTGATTTCTTTTCAAGAAGTTCTGATATAGTCTACTAAGAGTTTTGATTTCGTACCAATAGATAACAATGTTAGGTAAAAATTGTGCTTGCATAGATCTTCAACGATAGCTTTGAAGTAAAATACTTCCTTGGGTTGATAATTTATGTTTTGGAAGTTTAGTTGTTTATTTAATTAGACAATTAAACCGACCAACATTTTGGCGTCATTTCCAGGAAAGTTACCAATGGTGCAAAAGTACATCTGACATTGTTTTGTAGATGCATTGTTAAAGTAGGGCATGTAGGTTGCATGATTACATTTAAGTTTATTGAATTTCCTTTGAGTTTGTTTTTTCTTCTTTCTTTTCATTCACTTTTATTTCATTTTCAATTTTTGGAACATAAATCTTATGATTCCCCTTAATGGTGTTGTAAGCACCACCCATTCTACTAACAATTTGACTAGGACATTCAAAGAAGGAGCCTCAAGATAGCACACAAATAATCTGATCAAGATATTGCAGGTTAAAAACATGTAGAATTTGTTACCTTCGAATTTCCCATCAGAGATTCAGGAATAGTGGCACCAACGAAAACCATTCCCCCACATGTTCTACCAAATTTTCACGGTTTGGAAAATGAAGACCCTAATGTATTTTTATTTCAATTTGAAGTACTTTTTAGATGATATGGTTATTGTTCTAATTATCAAAAGTTTAATGTGTTTCCCCTTGCTCTAAAAGGAACATCCCTCCAATGTTTCATGAGCCTCAGTGGGAATTGTATACAAACTTGGGAAGACATGAAACATGTATTCTTGAAAAAGTACCAAGATTATTGCAGGGTCAATGAAGACATCATCGAAATGACACAAGGAGAAGAAGAAAATATGGAGGAATACATGGAACGATTTCAATATAACCTCCAAAGATCCAAACAAAGGAAACTGGGGAAGGATACCTTAAAAACACTTCTATTCAAGGGAATCCAAGCTGAATATTTAGAAATATTAAATCTGATGCGAACAGGTAATGTATTTTAGTTAGCAAATGATGATATTTGTGAGTTATGTAGAAGTTAGTCAAGAGGAAACTTCAAGACTAGTAATAATTCTAAGGAAATTTTATCTCTATTTTTGAAATTTGCTGCGAAAACAAGAGTTTTACGAGCTAAAATCAGTAATTTATTTGAAAATTCTAATGCTGAAATCAATGATTCACTAAATTCATAATTGGTTGTTTTGCAGGTTAAGGAAAATAATGAGGAATTTGAAGAAACAATTTTCCCTCAGTGCCAGAAGCAACATCTTGCAATGGATTGTCCTTTGGATAGTCTAACAATTTGTGGCATACGTGGCCTTAAGAATTCCATGGATTGTTTCCCCTCATTATCCATGATGTAATAATCATATCAAAGAGACATAGGAGGTGCAAAAAATTTATTACAAAAGACATGGCAATTGTGGCCTACATGTATGTTTCAAAATTCTATCCCTCCATTTCCTTACTCTCATACTCAATCTTTGAATACTCTTCCACCAGGGCAGTTGTTGCGGCCTCAGTTTAACTCTTACCTACCTTATCCATAAGGTTGGAATGTTCTATCTTATGATCACATGGCCACTCTCCCTCATGCTGCAACACAACTTGGTCCTTCAATATCAACCTCACAAACATATCCTCTACATCAGCCACATCTATCTTCTCATCAAACTCCTTGGTATCCAACACAATTTTTTGTCCAATCCACCCTCCACCCTAACCATAATAAAGTAGTACATTATGCTTATAGTACCGAACTACAAAATTTTCCTACATTTCCCTCTTGTTCTACCTCACCTACACCACTGCAAAAAGACTACGTGTTCTTGCAGCAAATCCATACGAGGTGCGAACATGTTTTAAATCCAAGACTTGGAAGTGAAGTCTCTTATCATCATAAACAAGTTAACAAGATCAACAAATTTGATGAAGAACATACATTCGAACCAAATATTGAAGCAGCATTCACATCATTAGATATGAACCACTTATGCATTCAGGAAGATTAGTTTAATAAGAATCTTCATGGTGTAACAACCATCAGAAATCAAGGGAACAAAGACTATATTGAATCTTGGTTTCAATCTATCATTGGTCTGCAACATCATTCCATACTTCAACAATTCTTGGCACCATCATTTCAAGGGAAGTTGATCTCTCATATCCTAGCATTCATAAAGTTATATTTTTCTGTTGGGAGTATGAGCATACTTGAGTCACTTCTTCAAAAGTGACTCCATTGGAAATATGCATACACTTGAACAATTTTTATATTTCCAAGCATAATAGGGTAGGATAGAATAACAGAATAAAACCATGCTTTTGATTTTTTAGTTTTTATTTTTGAATGAGTATGCTCTCTTCCCGCACCTTGTTGCAATCTGAAAGATCATAAAGTAGAAAGATAAGGAATGGGTATGATATTTTTTCAAGAATTCTTTGGAATTATTGAATATTAGAAAAAAATGCTTAAATCATTTTTTTCTTCAATGTTCAAAATTTAATTTGTCTCTATTTGTTACCAAAAAAAAAAAACTTTCTTGAGAACAAAATTACAGTAATTAGGGAAGGTGAATGAAGGATCCAGAAGAAAATGAACCAACGATTATGGAAACCTTCAAGATTGAACTTGGGCATGAATTTTTCAGCTATGACTGTCAACTGTAATAGTGAGCTGCAACACCTAGCTGTGACTGTCAGCTGTAACAGTGAGCTACAACACCTAGTTGTGACTGTCTTGTAGGTGAAAATTTATGATTTTCAGATATATGTGTTTTGCACATCATGGTATGTATTTAGTTTTCATTTATATGTAACACATCCATAAAAATACACAGGCTTTATTTCAACATTATATCATTTTTTAAGAGTTGCAGCTGCAGCTGCAACAGACTATGTAACTCAATATAGGTACTCAATGCTTGAAATTTTTGGTATGGGTTTGTGATATATTTAAATTTACATCATAAAAAACATTCACACCTATTTCGGTCACTTTTTGGGAGCCATATTTATTTTTTTCTATTTTTGTGGCATTTTGACTTGAAATTTTTACTGAAACACAGTCATGACAGTCCATTTTTGGGAGACCAAATGGAATTATTTAAAAAAATAATTACATCCCAAGTATCCCTTTCAATATATTTTCCAAAACAATTTTAATTTTTAATATCGGGCATTAAATGAAAAATTTATGGTCAAAATACTAACGAGGTGTTAAACAGGAAGCTTAGGAATAGAGTTGGGACAGTCACTTTTTGGATACCTTATTGGAAATATATTGAAAACATTTTTCATTGGTATATTCCCTATGAATATAGTTTACAACACAATTTGAATTACTCTATTCTGATATCTTCTGCAAATTTTATGAGAAAAATACCGGCTTCCTATCATAAATCAACATTCCTAAAACTCTGCTTCCTAGACTGTTCATTGGCCTATTTTACCCATCAATTATTATTGGATGAAAAAAATGTTTATAATGGATATACTTACATGAACATAATTTGATCTCCAATTGGAATCACATCAATCCATTATCCAACGAAAAAGTTAAGCCTAAGACCGTGAGTGTTGGTATAGTCCATAATTCGAAAAACACCTTGTCATGCAGGCTGTTACTGAGCAATTTGGAATATCATTACATAAAATTTTAAAAAAATATTTCTAAAGGAAATATACCTATAAATTTACTTTCATTTGAATTTTTAATCACTCAAATAAGACGAGGAACGAAGAATTTATGATCAAAACACTGCTAGTGAGTATAATTTGTCATTGTTCTCCCACTGGTATAAATTGAATTTGCTTTGTTCATTTTTTTTCTTGGATTTTTTTTTATAAGTAATTGCTTGTTTTTATTTTCATAAGTGTTGGGTTAATAGATACCAATCATCTCTCTTCTTCCATCATCTCATGTTTTATTGCAGGCAAGTGCTAGGTTTTTGCAAGTCCTTGGAAGAAGAAGGTCGATGCATGAACGAGTGACTCTTGAAGAATTTTTCTCAATTTGCAAATGGATTGAGAATATAAAATGGATAGATTGATGTGAAAACCATACAGAGACCAATGTTCCATAAGTCAAGTACCATTTCTACATGCCAAGAATCATTTTAAGACAACATTAAGCTCATCAAACTTGTCATACCAATTGCTACAGAAAGAAACCTCTTAAGAAGCCAATTGTGCTATGGTAGATTCATTCACCCTCCTCATTTAAAAAAACTAAAAATCCATTCATATAGAAGTCCTATTTTCTACTTCTTATGTAGTCAACCTTAAGATTTTTATTTGTCATTACTACTACATCACGACTTCACATATACTTTCCACTTCTGAGTTTCATGTTGGTTCTATTTTTCATTATGATTCTTCACAATCATTTATTTTGTACTTGTATTGGATGACGTGGAATTCATTAAGGTCCACCTTCCAATGGTATTTTCCCATCAACTCCAACACATCATTTGGGATCAAGATTAGAGTTTTATAATGCCCTGGAATCTGCATGAATCAATGGAAGATTTCCTTGTTGTTATTCATGGGGATACATCATTGCCTCTTGATTGAAAAATCTTGTAGGTGACTCAAATCCAACACATTCATTCGTACCTTTCAAGATGCATTAAGGTAACTTAGAGCTCACTGTCATCAAAGGTGAATTACTTCACATTGGTTAATGGCATACATTAATGGTTGGTAATCCAATGATTTCTTTCCATGCTCGACTTCAGCACATTCATTCGCATGGTAAGAATTGTACCTCAGTTTGTAGAAGCCAAAGATTATGTGATCTAATGGTTTCAACAGTGACTTGCAGCATCATTTTTTTAATTAGTTTTGCAATTCCTTTCCATTTTCATTCCATCAGTTGATTTTCAAAATAAGAGAATGAACTTTCTGCTTTTATGGTAGAATTCCTCCTCATCAATTGTCTCAGCAACTAGTCTTACATGCAACCAGCAAAACATAATTTCATATCAGATTCAACTTCATTCAGTTTCAACTCTCATATACATCTCTCTCAGCAACAGTTTGGCTTGCATCAGCTCCAGCAGACAGCATCCCATTCATGTCAACCAAGGCTTCCATGGAGGTAAAACTTGAGGTAAAATAGCATGATTTTTATTTATTAAAGATTCAGGAATATGTCATGAAGAATCATTGAGAATTATCCATTTCCATTTTCTATATATCATTTTATGTCCATCCATTTCCATCCTTTGCCACTCAATTCTAACACTTCATCATTCACTTACATCCAAATCAAGTCCTTCCTTACAATCCCTAGCATCCAAAGCATGAGAATATTCCTTGCTGCTGCCACACAAGAACTATTAGTAGGTAGAAAAGATATGTTGCTATTAGAAGCATCCCATTCAACACATGTAAGAGCCCACAAATTGTTAGAATAATCAACCCATAGTTTACCCACTTAGACATTAATTCATTTATTTTTGTCTTATTTTCCTAGTTCATGAGTCCCACCTTGTGCAAGTTGTTAATTGCCTATCCATAGAGGTCAAACTTGCCATATCTGACTCATGTAGCACTTGGAAAAGCCTTAGGAATCAAATCTACTTTATTCCTGGCCTCCTAGGTGCCTATCTGCTTTTTCTGCTTTATTGCCTGCTTTTTCAGTGTTTTAAGGCACATGGGAAAGCTAGACTAGGTGAGGTGAACTTGTTTTTTGTCCTACACATCCTCCTCTATTTTCTCCATGAAAAAGCATGTATGAGCTGCCATTCCACCAATATTTAGCTTGCCTATGCCTTTTTGCCAATTCGTGAGCTCCATGACAGATTTGGGATCCAACTTTTACACCTACGGGGGATTTGCTTATTTTTGTTAAGCCTGCTTTATGCTAGATTTGGATGCTTCCTCATGCATTTGATTTCTTCATGTATTCTATTTATTCAGCAGCCTATGATATTACAGGGTTGGCTATTGTACACTCAGTTAATATAATTTTGTGTTACAGCTCCATATTCAGTCTCCATTGTTAGCAATTTTGCATGATCAATTGATAATTGTTGTGGGTAAAATTGATCTATTGATGGCCTGAATTTCTACATGGTATCATAGCCATTGTAGGTTGTTACTCTCCTTTAAAAATTGTTTTGCAGGTTTGACATCAAGACTGGGAGCCTTCTACTGACAGCCGGGATAGATTTTCTAAAGCTATGGATTCATAGAAAACTATCTTGACTCCCTTCAACTATTTTGAATGGAAAGCAGAGATGGAGATCTTGTTGAGAGCGAAAGGCCTCTACAGGGTGACTATGGCTATAGAAGCAGAGCCCAATGCTGCTGCAGAGAAGATCAAATGGCACAATCAGAGAGATGAGGCCTATGGCCTCCTATGTCTCAGTATTTCCCGAGACCTCCTTTTCCATCTCGATGGATTGACATCACCGAATGAAGTATGGGAGAAGCTTTCTGATATTTTTGGAAAGACAGATGAGATGAGGGGACATCAGATAGAAAATGAGCTGATTTCTCTAATTCCTAGTAGCTTTGAATCCCTGTATCTATATTTCTCCAAGTTCAAAGCACTAGTTTTGCAGCTAAAGCAGTGTGGCATCAAAAAGAAAGATGATCAGCTCGTATTGGCCATCCTCTCGAAGCTAGGACCTGACTACTCAGTCTTTGTTTCAACCTTCTATGCCACAAAACTCACAGCTCGAACCTGGAAGATGCCTAGCCTTGCAGATTTCATGGAATCTCTCACACAAGAACAAGACAAGCTGGTGATGATGGGCACCATCAAACCATCCAAAGATCAAGCTTTGATTGCTGGAGATTCAAGGGTGGATTCAAAAAGCAAAAAGAAAGCTAAAAATCCACCTGAGCAAAACAGAGACAAGAAGCAGTCTCTAGAGGATCAACAAGGTCCCAAGAAAAATACCCAGAAGAAGAAAAACAAAGGTGAAATGAACAAGTGCTCATACTGTTCGAAGGGCAATCACATTGAAAGCTCTTGTATGAAAAAGCAGATTGATATGCTGACCCAACTCCTGGAGAAGAATGACATCTCCCTTCCAGAAAGCTCAAAGAAGAGAGAAGGAGGATCAAGTTCAGATGACAGAGAGAGAGTTCATGCATTGGTTGTTGGCACATCAAGCTCACCCAGTTTTATCATTGATTCTGGAGCTTCAAGACACATGGTTTCGACTAAGGAGGCCTTCTCCTCACTGGATATGTCGAAAGGACCATCTATTGTACTAGGAGATGACTCTCTCACTGAAAGTAAAGGCAAAGGAAGGATAGATCTTGATCATGGTAAGTTCAACAATGTGCTGTATGTGCTTGGTCTCGCCTCCAACCTCCTGTCAGTGTACCAGACAACCCACACTGGGTATCCTAAGAAGGTCATATTCTCCCTCGATGAAGTTGATATCACAGAGATTTCAATTGGTAGAGTCATTGCAAAAGGATTTGTGAATCATGCTCAAAAGGTATACATGTTCTCACACTTCCTACCTTACTCAAACCCCTATGCTCTTCTCATTCATGCTAATGAAGCCAGCAAGCTGTGGCATGAAAGATTTGGCCATCTAAATTACAAGTATCTGTCTGATCTTAGTGAGAAAGAAATGGTCATAGGGTTGCCCAAGATAAAATTTTCCAAAGGAGTCTGCCAAGGTTGTATCCTAGGAAAACACCCAGAGCACAAATTTGAGAAAGCTAGTCATGAGAGAACCTCTGCACCCCTCAAGCTGATTCATAGTGATGTTGCTGGCCCATTCCCTCATATGTCCATGAGTCAGGCCAAATATGCATTGAACTTTATTGATGATTTTTCCAGGTATTGTTGGGTTCACTTCATGAAACACAAGTTTGAAGTTTTTGGCCTATTCAAAGTCTTTAAGGCTTTGGTTGAAAACCAGTATGGAAGGAAGCTCAAGGTCCTCAGATCTGATAATGGTGGTGAGTATGTCAAGTCTGAGTTTATTAAATATTATGCATATGCAGGTATTTAGATGCAGCATTCTATCCCTTACACACCACAGCAAAATGGTGTTGCTGAGAGGAAGAACAGATCACTGAAGGAGATGGCAAC
>LPNX010211289.1:963406-996137 GCA_001517045.1 Pseudotsuga menziesii
CCAACTTTTACACCTACGGGGGATTTGCTTATTTTTAGTAAGCCTGCTTTATGCTAGATTTGGATGCTTCCTCATGCATTCGATTTCTTCATGTATTCTATTTATTCAGTAGCCTATGATATTATAGGGTTGGCTATTGTACACTCAGTTAATATAATTTTGTGTTATAGCTCCATATTCAGTCTCCATTGTTAGCAATTTTGCATGATCAATTGATAATTGTTGTGGGTAAAATTAATCTATTGCTGGCCTGAATTTCTACACAAATTACTAGAAGAAAAAGAAATGGCTGCCCACAAGAGCTACCAATGAGAAAATATGCTCTACTGCGACACAAGAACCAACAGTAATAAATTGATAAAAATGTTTATTGAAGAATTAGTGTGAAATGAAGGCATGCTCTGCATTCATTTTATGGGATTCATGGTTTATTGATACATATGTTAGTTCATTTCCACACAACTTTTTAAAAGTTAAACTTGGAATTTTGATACCATGAGCTGATTTGAATTAGGTTTGATTCTATCAAAAAAATTGTATGCATGAGTTTTGTTGAGTGATTGAGATCCATACATTCATTTAGAAACATCCTAAACAAATCTATGTTATCTTCTTTTCCTTGGAGTAGTGGACTAACTGTTAAAAGTGAAAATGTTTGTGAAAATTTGAGAATCATTGAACACTGCATATATTGGTTTATATATTCCAGGGCATCATAGAATGAAAACATGTTAAGTTTGGGGGATATGGCTACTTTCCAACTAACATAACAACTCCTAGTTTCCATGAGGACATGGAAAATTATTCAGTTTGGGGGAGGAGCTACTATACTTGCTGGTTTTCCATTCACATTCATATTTCTCATGCATATTGTTCCTTATATAAAATGCAGAATTTGAATTGAACATATATCACAAACCATGCATTGGATCCTCATGAAAATTGGACAAAGAATGCATAGCATCATGAAGAACAAATATGGTAAGTTTCAGCCGAATACAATCCATGCTTTTCGAGAAAATGACCATAATCACCTACAACCAATTTTCATTTTTCTCAAAATCTGTGATGTGGGTAGAACAAGTTCAGTTTGGGGGAGACTTTTGGGTCATGGATTTGTCCATATTTTCATCACCTATCAACATATATTTCATCCCTCTTCTTCATATTATTATCCATTTATCATTCCATTTTCATCCATTTACTGTAACTTCCCGTAAAATACCATGTTACTTCCATTGATGCTTTAGTGGTTAATCATGATTATTTTCCTTTATTTTTAATGAATTGAATATTATTATGCATATTTTTACTGATGATGGTTTATGGAGTGATTTTTCATATTAACAGCAGCAACACTAATGGTTCAAGGTTGCATCTCATGATCAAACGACCTTAACCAAAAACGCATGCCATACAAGAACACCTTGATTCAAGTCTTGATTTGTGGGCAGATTGAAGAGAAACTCAAAAATCCTGGATATGGGTTTTGTGTGTAACAACCTCAATTACCTGAATCATGAGGAAATCACCAAACAAAGCTATAGTTTCAGATATACATGATGTTATTTGAGAGGGTATTTTCCAGATTTACAGTTATGGCCAATTTTCCAAATTAGCAAATTTGTTGAAACAAATCAAGTTGGGGATTCGTTTTCTCATTCTCCTGAGAGAATTTTACGTAGAAATATGTAATAAATCTCAAGAGAGGGGGCAGGTGAGAGAAAAGTAATGTTATGTTGTAGGATTTGATCCAGACTCTATTGTAATGTTTTTATTCTGATAATACATGCTGGAAGTTTCTTGATTATGGATTTCTAGTCTTTCATTATGGAGATCCAGATCTGATCAATGGAGGAAGGGCCCTCTTTGCTGAGCAGATGTTGATAGTGGTGATTGTATTTTTGTAGATTTGTTCATCATTTAGTTCATTCTTTAATTCATTATATTTATCATAGTTGTATGCTTTCATTCATTAGATTTATCATAATTGTTTTCATGTTAATTCATTTTGATAGATCGTTGGCCAACATAGCACTTCTTTTGGATTCATGCAATTAGATCTTGGTTCAGAAGAATTGATTTTGTTTGAAGTGTGTTAGATTTACAATTTAGTTTCATTAATAGTTTTTAGGTTTGATTTATTTTCAAGAAGGTGTGATATAGTCTGCTAAGATTTTTGATTTCATACCAATAGATAACAATTTCAGGTAGAAATTGTGCTTGCATAGATCTTGCACGATAGCTTTCAAATAAAATACTTCCTCAGGTTGATAATTTATGTTTAGGAAGTTCAATTGTTTATTTAATTAGACAATTAAACCGACCAACACACGACACTAGAGAACAAATTTTGGAAGTCAAGAAGTCAGGGAAGTCCAAAAGGATAGTGTAGTCAAAGAGTCATTTGTAAAAGTGTATAAATGGGGATAAATAGAATAGTTGAAGGACTTTTCACTAGCGCACACATGCTGATTTATTTGTATGAATAATTACTTTTTCTATGAATAAATAAGAACCAATTTTGCTGGGGGAAGGGCTATACAAGTTTTCGTATGGATTGCTAACACTGGACTACTTATTTAGCTGCTATGTAACTGTTAGATCATTCTAACTTAATGAATTATTTTGCAATGATGAATTATTTTACTTTCTATTAGAAATATTGTGCATATAATGAGTAATGAATGTTTTAATATCACAAAGCTTTCTTTTTTTAATTTTCTTTTGTAACTATGTGTGTGGAGTTTGAACAACTATCTGTAGAATTCAATATGCAGAATTACAGTACATTACTCTATTAGATACAAGCTTTGCTCTACTTGGGGATAGATAGAATAGTTTAGAATAGACTAGATCGCATTAGTTTTTCTTAATTTAGAAGTGATTGAGAAGCAAGATTTAGGTAAGGCGAGAGGTAAGACCCTGCGCATCTCTTCGTGGTTTCTTGTGTATCAGTCACTCGCATTTAGCTTAGGCACTTACATTTTATCCTTAAAACATAAAATCAAATAAATGGTGGATCGGGTCGCAACTAGTAAAACATACTTAAACATTTTAATTCTACGGTATACGGGCCGGTAACCGGACGGGTTCCCCGCACCAAACGATGAATGATCTAGTTGGGATGGCTTACTGGGGAGGATACCTACTATTGGTACCTAGTAATTTTCTAGGCATCAACAATTTTGCACTAGAAGGAGGTCCACTAATGCATGACTAGAAGAGGAAATCCATTTACAAGAAACTATTCCATTGGAGATATCTTTGAAACTAAGTTTCATGAAGATATCATTCCTGAAGAACAAGAGAGAGTAGGTTATGAAGAATAAGGTTTAGAACGTCTATAATTTGTTCCATTTTAAGAAGTTAACCACTTGAGGAGACATAAATGATATTATGTGAAAAATATTGGAGGATTGAAATCAATTCCTACATTACCAAGAAGGCAGGATTCCAAGAAAGTACCCTCTTATACTGAAGATTCTATATTGGTGGAAACTTTAGAAGAGCTGGTATATTTATCCATGCAAGAGATCATGCAACCTATTGATCAGTTGGTACATATCCCCCTATTTTTCAGAATCCATTATAGTCACCTCTTCAGTCTCCACCACAAAATCCTCATAAAATTATGGATGCAAACGCTAACCAACCCCCAAATGCCAATCAACCTACATGGAGAGAAAGAACACCACTCAACTTGGCTACTCCATTGCATGAATTTCCTAACCACCTAGAAAGGGATCTACCAAAGTTTGACTATGGAAAGGGAATTTCTGCAGAAGACCACTTTTAAAGTTACTATTTAGCTTTGGAACTTTTAGATGTTCAAAATGAAAATGTTGTATGTAGGATTTTTCCACATACCTTTGAAGCCAAAGCTTCTGCTTGGTTTTTCAGTTTATAAGACAATTCCATAACAGATTGGGACACCTTTGAAAGGGTGTTTAAAATTAAATTTGGAAGTAAAAGAACCACCACCACCCTTACCAAATAATTTCTCTCTCCAAGGATGGATAAGAAAGAAAAAGTGCAAGATTTCAACCAGAGGTTTGCTGCTCATCTGAGTAATTTTAGTGCTACAACAAAGCCCGCTGAAGAAAATTTAATAGAATACTATACTTCATCACTTTGTCCCTCTATATAAATGTTTGTCAAAATAGCAATGAAATGTTCGTTAGTTGGAAATTATGAGGAATCCAATAAAGTAGAAGTTGAAATTGATAGTATAGCCAAACATACTTCAGAATAAGAAATAAATGCCTTTATCATTAAAAAACCTTTGCTGCTAACCAGACATAAGGAAGAACACTCGAATGAATTAGAAAATGCGGTCAAGATGGTACAAAATTTATCTAATAAGATTGTAGATCTAGAAAAGGACAAAGAATATAGTTTTTCGAAAAAGCAGTTCAAGCCTTATTTCAAGAAAAGAGAAGAAAGTGGAAAATATCAACCACCTGTGTATAATTCTTCTGTTTTGAATTTTAATGAAGTAGGAATGGATCATTTATGCACTTTCCATCAAGAGCCTCATTCTGAAAAGAGTTTCCCATAATGGATAAACTCAATGACTTCAGTTATGAATCAAATATTAGATGCTCAATTAACAGAGCCTGAGGTGGAAGAGGAAAAAACCCAATGAACCAGAATAAACACATGAAAACACAATGGTCTTATGGGATTGTGTACCTACATTGGGAATAAATGAAGAGGATCCTACTGAACATCTCTAACTTTCATCAGTTAATGTTACAACCATAAGTAAAGGACCAGTAACAAATGAAAGATCAGTACTGCCAAAAATAAAGAAGATGCAAGAAAATATGAAGAAGATTATCAGTACTACCCAAACATCATCTAATTCTGATCTGGTCAAAGATAAAATTACAGCACTCAGTAAGCCTGTAAAGATAGAGGAGAATAAAGCATAAAGCAGTAAGAAAGGTCTGATGGAATATGATATGGGGTCTGACATAGTAGAAGAGATTAAGAAAATGAAAGCGAATATTTTTCTATTTGAATTATGTAATTTTCTCAAGCAAAGAAAGAAGCTTCTGGAATATTATGATCCACAACCTAGTATCTTCGAGGAATACATTCAATCTGATAAATAAATTAATGAGGCAAGAATTGGAGGGAAATCCGAATCTCAAAATTTGTCATTCTTGTGATCTTTTGACATTTTTAATCATAATGTGCATAATTGTTTGGTGGATTCTAGGGAATCATCTAATGTCATGCCACTCTCGGTATGTAAAAAAATAAATGGTCAATCCACACCATCCTCATGTAAAATAATTTAGTTGAACAGATCTTTCGTTAAGGTGATAGGGGAGATGAATGTTATATTTTTATAATTCAAGCTTAGCATTATCTTAGGATCTTTGACTGAGAGAATAACAAGAACAACAATAAAACATAAGAGATAGTGAGCACAAATTTTTTCCTTGGGGAAACCATAAAGGAGAAAACCCCACAACTTCCTCAGAGATAGAATCATCACAAAAATCAAAACCCCAAAAATAGTAAGATGATCTCCTGACAACAGTAGTCTCTCTCTCTCTCTCTTGTCCCAATAACTTCTTCTCTCTCAGTTATGCGCTACAACTAAGTGTGAGTGAATGTGTGATAAATAGAGAGGCTCACTCTCTATTTATACTAATTCCTAACTTGACAATAACTCACTAGGGCTGACTTCTCTAGGAGAGTCTAATAACCCTAGGGCCCCACAAATGCGGGGACTTTAACCCTTGATCAATAGGAAGGTTACCCACAATGACTTTACATGACTTGTTTACATTATTGAATCTCCCGATAGGAACATCAGGGCATGACATGACTCAAATACATTACAGAAACTTCCTAGAATAAACGTTGGGGTACAATACATAAGATATGCAAGTGAATATATTTCGAAGTTACAAATACATCACACTTCCTCTTAACTAGGAAGGTATTCTCTCAACACAATTTATCAGCACAAGTCTTCTTCTCTATATCATTTGGATTATCTTCATCTTCATCTTCAAGTCATCTTCATCACTAGATCTGGATCATCACTTGATCTGGATCACTACTGGATCATCACTGGTCGTCATCACGGGTGCTATCTCTCGATTCTTCTCATCCCAAGAAGTTCTATAGAGCCAACCCTTTTTCATGTTGGTTGTAGGCCTAGCCTCCATGTAGGTATTCATCTTCTTCAATGCTTATATCTAACCATGGTTGGAAACACATCACAACTATGTTAGAAAATCCCTCCCAACACTCACATCTGACCATGGTTGGAAACTCATCGCAAACCATGTCAAAAGGTCTCAGCACTCACATCTGACTAGGGTAGGAAACTCATCGCACACCATGTCA
Source organism: Pseudotsuga menziesii (assembly GCA_001517045.1). Classification (NCBI taxonomy): domain Eukaryota; kingdom Viridiplantae; phylum Streptophyta; class Pinopsida; order Pinales; family Pinaceae; genus Pseudotsuga; species Pseudotsuga menziesii. The sequence goes on from LPNX010211289.1 coordinate 969,779, forward strand.
AAAAGGATCTACACTTACATCTGACCATGATAGGAAAATCATCACACATCATGTCAGAAAGGCTCTGCACTTATATTTGACCATGATAGGGAACTCATTACACATCATGTTAGAAAGGCTCTGCACTTGTATCTGACCATGATAGGAAACTCATCACACGTCATGTCAGAAAGGCTCTACACTTATATCTGACCGTGATATGAAACTCATCACACATCATGTCAGAAAGACTCTACAATTATATCTGATCATGTGGGATGAACACATCACCACAGTCACATCAGAATGGCTCTCAACCCCAGGCTGAGTGTCAGTGCCAGACTAAAAAAATTCTTGGTAACTGAGTAGGTGCCTCCATTCTCCTAGAGAATGGCCTTCTCCACTTACATCTGAACATGTGGAAACACATCCCATAGTCACCTCAGAATGGCTTAGCACTTACATATGACCATGGAAGGAACCAATCCTCTCACCATGTCAGAATGGTTCTCAGAATCATCACTTCCCCTTGGAGGGAACCTCTATCTGGAGAACACCAAGCTTCTCCCTAAAGTACTCAAACTTCACTCTGTCCAGTGGCTTAGTCAACACATCAGCTATCTGTTCATCTATCGCAACATACTGGAGCTTCACTAATCCTATCTGCACCATATCCCTAATATAATGATATTTGATCTCGATATGCTTCGACTTGTCATGGAACACCGGGTTCTCAAACAACTTCACACAACTCTGGTTGTCGCAATATATACAAGTAGAATCCAACTGGAGATCAAATAAATTAGACAGCAACTTCTAGAGCCATATTTCCTCACAACTAGCTGAACAAGTTGTGACATACTTTGCTTCAGCTGTACTTAGTGCCACACAAGACTATTTCCTACTAAACTAAGAAATCACACATGATCCCATACTGAAGCAGCATCCTGAAGTTCTCTTTCTATCAATGGCACTTCCTGCCCAATATGAATCAACATAACCTTCCAGGTTAATCTTCTGATTAGCCTTATACTTAAGCCCATAGTAAACTGTACCCTTTAGGCACCTTAGAATATGCTTTGTAGCAATCAAGTGAACATGTCTCGGATTTGTCAGGAACTGGCTCAAGGTGTTCACAGCAAAGCAAATATCTGGTCTCATATTTGTCAGGTGCATCAAGGACCCAATCATCTGAAGATACATCGTGTTATCAACCAACTTAGATGAAGCATCACTCAATAGCTTCAAGTTCGATGCCATAGGTGTGGTCATGGCCTTATAGTCCATCACCTCGAATCTCTTCAGGATATCTACTGCATACTTCCCTTGTCCTAGGGATATTCCATCTGCATTCTGCCACACCTCCATGCCTAGAAAGTAATGCATCATTCCCAAGTCCTTCATCTCGAACTCAACAGCAAGCTTCCTCTTTGTGTCAGCAATCAACCCATCTACACCTGTTAGGAACAAGTCATCTACATACAGTAGGAGCATCACTGGGTTTCCTTCTTCAACCTTGTGGTAAAGGTTGGGATTTGCCTTACTCTTGGTAAAGCCCAAGCTAGTCAGGAAGCTATCAATTCTACTATACCATGTACTGGGTGCCTATTTTAAATCGTATAGGGATTTCTTCAATTTGCACACATGAGTCTCCCTGTCATGTGTCTCAAAACCGAGTGGCTGCTCCACATACACTTCCTATTCTACTACACCATTCAAGAAAGCAGTCTTGACATCCATCTAGTGTATCTTCCACTACAGCCAGAGTAAGTACTAATATGATGGAAGTGTCTCTGGCTACAGGTGCAAATAGTTCTTCATAATCTATTCCTTCTTTCTGGGAGAATCCACGAGCCACAAATATTGCTTTATATTTCTCTATGCTTCCATCTACAGCATGCTTGATCTTGTAGATCCATTTGGAAGTTACAATAGACTTCCCTTCTGGTCTTGGGACAATATCCCAGACATCATTCTTCATGATCTATTGGTACTCTTCGATCATAGAATCCTTCAATTCTTTCCTTTCGGTCACTTCTTCATAGTTGGAAGTTTCTTTATCAATGAAGTCACATAGTAAGGCTACATAACTGGAGCAGGACCTGGTTCTTTTCCTTTCGCTGTGATTTTTTTTTGGAACCCCATATCTTTCTACACCTTGGATAGCTTCTCATACCACAGCAGGTTTCCTCTTGTGAGGATTCTTCTCCTGAGGTGGATCTATAGGTTCTTGAGGTTCTTGTATTTCTCGATCTTCTTCTTGAATTTATTCATTCATGGTTGTGTCATGAATTCTGGGTACTTCTGTTTCTTCAGGTTCTTCAACAGGTCTCTTTCTGGATTTGTTGTAAGCTGAGTATTCATCAAATGTTACATCCCTATTGATGTCGATCTTCTTGAATCTTGGGAAGCATATTCTGTAATCCTTCGAGCTTTTATAGTATCCCACAAATATACCCTTCCTTCTTGAAGGATCTAACTTTGTCCTCTTCTATTTCGGAATGTGTATGTACACTGGACAACTAAATATTCTAAGATGGATGACTTCTGGTTTCTTTCCATAAAAGACTTCTTCAGGTGTCTTGTTCTCTAGTACTCTGTGTGGAGTACAGTTCTATACATACACCGCTACTCTAGCAACTTCTTCCTATAGATGCATGGGAAGATCTTGATCATGAAGCATGGCCCTTGCAGCTTCCATGAGCGTTCTATTCTTCCTTTCTTCAACCCCATTTTGTTGTGGATTATATGGAGTGGTTAACTCCCTCTAAATCCATGAACCTTTTCATAATTCTTTGAATTCATTTGCTGTGAATTCTCAGCCATTATCTGATCAAAAGGTCTTGATCCTCTTTTCTATGTCATTCTCAATCAAGGCTTTGAATTCCTTGAACTTGCTGAATACTTCATCTTTGTTCTTTAAGAAATATATCCATGTCTTCCTAGAAAAATCATCAATAAAATAAACATAGTATACATACATGCTTAATGAACTGGATGACATCGGACCACATACATCTGAGTGGATGATTTCCAAGATTTCTTTTTCCTTTCTCTCTCTACTTGGAAATGTATTCTTTGTATTCTTTCCTTTTGCACATCCTTTGCAGACATCGTCATGTTTTGTCTAAATTTCTAGAAGTCCTTCAACATCTTTGCTCGCAAGTGGTAGTGCTCTGTAGTGCACATGTGTAACCCTTCTATGCCAAAGGTCATTTGGCTCTACTGGATCATGGACCAAGGCTTGTTTTGGATGGCCCTTTAATTTGAATAGACCTCCTTCTTATTCCCCAATCACTACTGCATCATCAATAGTATTTCCATTTGGCCACATGAGAACTTGTCCATCTACAAATGCAACCCTCATGCCTTTTTCATCTAATGCAAATATGTTGAGGAGGTTCTTGTTTAGTCCTGGTACAAACAAGAAATCCTTCATGTTCATAGAATTTCCAGAGTCTAGCTTATAGGAGGATTCCCCACTACCTTTTATTGGATACTGGTAGTCATCTCCAAGCTTCACCTTGTGGGTTAATTCATGTTCTGATAGTTTCACAAAATATTCCTTAAATCTCGTCATGTGTTTGGAAGCACCACTGTCTATAAGCCAATCATTTCTTCCATGTGAGACAGTTCCCATGAGGGAAGAAATCAGAACATATTCTGCATATCTTGAAGAATCATCACTTTCATGTTTGATTCTTTTCTTGGGATGTTCATCATCCTCTGCAGTATGAGCATGATGTCTTTTCTTGTTTCCCTTTTCTTGTGAGAGTCACTTTTGTTCTTAGGACAGTCTCTAGCATAGTGTCCTCTTTCATCACATGTGAAGCATCTGAATCTGGGTTGATTCTTGTTAAATTTATTAGGATTAGAATGCTTACATTTGTGATGGTCTGTCCTTCTTTTCTTGGAGTGTACTGTGAGATATTTATCTTCACTTCCCATATTTTCTTTTAGAGCTACTATCTGAGCTTATTTTTATGAGCATTCCTCCCATAGTCTACTAAACTTGACTATCTTCTTTCTGGCACAGATCCCTTGAATAAAAGAGTCCCAATCTCTAGGGATACCATTCAAGGTGGTCATCACAATTTCTGCATTCTCTACTTCTTCATCTACAACTTACAATTGTCCCTTGATCTAAGAAACCATTGTAAAGTAATATTGGATGGTCTCCACATTTTGAATCTTTACATTCTTCAACTGATTTCTCAGAGTCATCTTCTAGTTTATGTTCTTCCCTTCAAACAATTTGGTCAGGGCATCAAACATAGATTTAGGTGTATTTAGGGAGGACACTTGTGGTATGAGGTGATCCTTGATTGAATCAGCAATAATCCTCTTATTCATGACCAATTTCTTCTTGTTTAAGGCCTTAGCCTCATCTCCCTCTGGAACCAGAACCTATTCATTGATGTAAGAGTCCAACTCATTTTCTTCCAGGACTAGGATATCCTATACTTCCAGGATCAAAAGTTACCGACTCCCTCAATATTTTCATCAAGCTTGGTATGATGAGACATCTTAATAGAGAACCTAAAATGGAAATGAAAAAGATTTAGATACCAGGTCAAGATGTTAGAACTGGATCTAGAGCTGAATTTCTGCAGAGCTGGTTCAGGAGCAGATTAGGGTTTGACTTTCCTAGAGTTCTTCCCAACCAAAAACTTTGATCTTGATCTCTAAACTTCAATTTTGAGGAGGAGATCAATCCAAGCACGGGATCACTAAAAAAATCCACTTCTATGGAAATCCCTAATTTCTGGTAGTAGTGTCGATTCAAAAACTGAAAATGCTTAGAATCAGATTATGCTTCGACAGAAAGATGCACCCTGGAGTGGAGAGTCAGCCCAACCTTCTTTTGCTGAAAATCTATGGAGAGAGATCCAAAAATTAGGAAGCCCTAGTTTCCGTAGATGCATAGTGTCTTCTTCTCAGATTAGCTCTGATACCATGTTAGATTTTTATCATTCAACCTAACATTATCTTAGGATATTTAAATAAGAGAATAAAAAGCACAACAATCAAACATAAGAGACAATAAACACAAAGTTTTTCCTCAGGGAAACCATAAAGGAGAAAACCCCACAACTTCCTTAGAGATAGAATCAACACCAAAAGCAAAACCCCAAAAATAGTAAGATGATCTCCCGACAGTGGTAGTCTCTCTCTCTCTCTTATCCCAAAAACTTCTTCTCTCTCAATTATGTGCTACAACTGAGTGTGAGTGAATGTGTCATAAACAGAGAGGCTCACTCTCTATTTATACTAGTTCTTGACTTGACAATAACTCACTAGGACTGAATTCTCTAGGAGAGTCTAATAACCCTAGGGACCCACAACTGCGGGGACTTTAACCCTTTATCAATAGGAGGGTTACCCACAATGACTTTACATGACTTGTTTACATTATTGAATCTTCCTATAGGAACATTGGGGCATGACATGACTCAAATACATTACAGACACTTTCTGGAATAAACATAGAGGTACAATACATAATATATACAAGTGAATACATTCTGAAGCTACAAATACATCAACTATGAAAAATGTGTTGATTTGGTTATCTACAGATGATAGAGTTTCCCAGTTTACAGATATTATGGTAGTGGATATACCCTAGGCCTATGGATTGATATTGAGTAGGGACCGGTCTACGAAACTGAATGTGTACTTTGCAACTGATTGGTCACACATGTGGTTTCCATATAAGAATAGTCAAAATCATATTAAGGTAATGAGGGAACCACACATGAAACATAATGTAACTCAATTGGAGGGAAATAATGAACCTGTAAAATTTTCATCTTTTGTCTTGGGTAACTACTTTTTAGAGCTCGATCCAGGGTATTATCAAGCTTAAGAAGCTAGTTGTGAATCAACCACATAATACGAACTCTTTCATTTTTCACAGACTGATGATATTGATTGTAATATAGTAAATTTGTTTTCTAACATAGAAATTAATGCTAATCAAATAGATTTAGAAGATATATTTTGGTTTTTGTACTTTGATGGTTCCAAAACACAAGAGGGATCAGGATTTGGTTGTGTCCTGATTGACCCAAAAAATAACAAACAATTTCTCTCTTGTAGACTAGAGTTTGAATGTACAAATAACACTGATGAGTATGAAGCTCTAGTCCAGGGCCTAAGAAAAGCCATTGAACTCAATGTTAAGAACTTAAAAGTTTTTGGTGACTCCGAGATAGTAGTCAGACAATTTATATACACAACACATTGTCTATCACTTCACCTCAAAGGGTATCAATCTAAAGTCTAGAATATGATTGCACATTTTAATGCTTTCAATATAAATTCAATTCCTAGATTAAATAATGTTGCAGCTTATTTTTAGTTGTTTCTGCTGCTAGGATAGTCCCTACTAATAGAAAATGTGCTATTGAACTTATTTTTAGGATAGCAGTACCAGATAACGTTACAAACATGAGGGTTTTGATGATGACGAGCAAATTAATGATCTCCTGACAAATGATGAAACTTTCAAAGAATCTGCGATTGATGATGAAGAACATCAAGAAAAGCTATAAAACAAAGAAGTAACCAAAGGGAATTTTATTCCCAAAGGAGTAATATCACTAGAAGGGGTGTTTGACTTACATAACAAGTTCAAAAATCCAACCAGTTTCAATACCAACAGTTCATTTATGCAATATGAACTGATCAATCTAGGGACAGAGGCCGAGACCAAATACTTGAACTTGGGAAAATGTTGCTTGCTTGGAGAAAGGAGCATGTTTATCAATTTTGTTTTTAGAAATACAAAGATATATTTACTTGGAAATATGAATACCTAAAGACATATGACACACATATCATTCATCATGTTAATCCCATTAAAGCGGGTATTAAACCATTTCAACAACAACTGAGGAAAATGCATCCAAAGTTGGAACCGTTAATCCAAAATGAAGTAAAGCAATTACTTGATGCAAATATTATTTTTAGAGTTAGACATTTAGAATGGGTAGCCAATTTGGTTCCAGTGAGGAAGAAGTCAGGTGAAATAATATTATGTGTTGACTTCAGAAATATGAGCAGAGCTTCAGATAAAGATAACTATCCGGTTCCACCAATGGAACATATTCTCCAGATGGTATCAGATTCTAAATATTTCTCCTAATTAGATGGGTTTTCAGGCTATAACCAAGTATTGGTGGCTGAGATGGACAGGCTGAAAACTACATTTCGAACGAATTGGAGAATAATTTTGTTACAGAATGCCCTTCGGTATCATAAATGTTGAAGCTATGTTTCAAAGGGAAATGTATATCAATTTCTGGGGATTGATTGGCCACAGTGTGGTGGTATGTCTAGATGATGTAACACTTTTCTCGAAGAAAAGGGAAGATCATGTTTTTAATTTAAAACATATTTTTTATTGATGTAGAAAGTATGACATATCTTTGAATCCAAATAAAGCCATCTGCGCAGTATTAGAAGGAAAACTGTTGGGACATAGCATTACAAAAAAGGGAATTCCATAGACTCAAAAAGAATAGAAGTTATATCTCAGATTCCCCTGCCCCCATAACAAAAAAGGTATGCAATCATTTATGGGTACCATAATTTTTTTTCGAAGGTTTGTTCCTGAATTTGCACAAATTGTAAAAACTTTGCAACAAATGGTGAAGTAGAGTGTGCAATTTAAATGGACCGATGTGGAGAAGGTTTCCTTTAATGACATCAAAGCTGCAATAGCTCATGCACCTTCTCTAAGAAGTCATGATTTTAAAAAGGATTTCATTATGTACACTTTTGCTTTAGACAACTCACTTGCATCAGTTCTCACACAAAAGGGAGAATTGGGAGATGAGTACCCAATATCATTTATGAGCACTGGATTACAAGGAGCTGAATTGAACTACCCTATTGTAGATAAACATGCATATGCAATATTTAAAGTAGTGAAACAATTCAAACCTTACATTTTAAAGAATAGAACCAAGGTAATAGTCCCTCATCCAACTGTCAATACCCTCTTCGTACAGAGCGAATTGAGTGAAACATTGCAAGAATATGATTTAGAGTTCAAGCCAACCAATATTATCAAAGTTCAAGGGCTATGCAAGTTAATTGAAAAAGGTCATGATGATGAATACTATGATTGGGAAAATAAATTAGATTTAAATATGATTGATATGTGTCCTATTTTTACTGCTCCTGAATCTTGGTATAGAGACATGGTGAATTACCTCCAACAAGGATACTTACAAGAACATTGGAACTCTAAGCAAAGAAGGGCACTTTGTCTAAAATCAACCTCTTAACAAATAATTGATGGAGTTATTTTCAAGAAGAACTATGATGGAGTATTTTAGATATGTCTTGAGCAAGAAGATGCTTCCACAGTTGTTAAATAATTGCACGATGGCCCTGCTGGAGGACACTTCTCTGGAGATACTACTGCTCACAATATCCTTAGCGTTTGATATTATTGGCCCACATTATTTAAATATGTTCATTCCTATGTGAGAAAGTGCGACATATGTCAAAGAAGTGGTGGAAGATTAGCAAAAGCAGCCGAACCATTGCAACCTGTTATTATTTCCGAACCTTTCAAACAACAGGGCATATACATCATTAGAGAAATCAATCCGAATTCTTCACTGCAGCATAAATATATCATAATAGAAACAAATTATAACTTCACGATATGGGTAGAAGCAGTTCCACTACGCAAAGTGAACGAGGACGTCGTCATCAACTTCTTATAGGAAAACATCATGACCAACTTTGGGTTTCCAAATTCACTTGTTTTTTATAATGCGTCTCATTTTTCATCCATTAAAATAATTGATTCCGCTAGTGAAAAGGGATTCAAATTGCATTATTCCACAAATTACTATCCTCGGGGAAATGGGTTAGCGAAATCCATAAATAAAAATATTATCAGAATTCAAAAGAAGACTGTTATTGAACTTCATAGGAGTTGGAACACATCTCTTCCCAATGCATTATGGGTAGATAGGGTCACCCCAAAGAACTCCTTAGGAGTGTCACCTTTTACTCTAGTTAATGGGAAAGAGGCTATTTTACCGCCAAACATTTTTCTTCCATCCTCTCAGTTAGCTCAAGCCTCACGAGGTTCTGGCAGTGAAATTTTACAAGCCCTTATTAACACTTTGTTGAAGCTTGAAGAGTCCAGACTTAAGTCTAAGAAAATATTTAAACAACAACAAGAAATTGTCAAGATGTGGTTTGATAAACGAAAATCTAGAAAAGGGAGTTTTGAGATAGGAGACTTGGTTCTAAAGTGGGATCACCCACATGAAGAGAAGGGTAAACATACTAAATTTCAAAATCTATGGGTTGGTCCCTAAGTTGCAGGATTTACAAGGGCAGGAAGATAATCTTCCTGTTAATAGCCTGGTTCTCAAACCTTATTTCACATTGTACTTTAGGGAGTCATTTTTGTACATAAATAAATCTTTTCATTTTGTTCTTTCTTTCTTTCTAGTTTATTTGTTGTCCTTTGATTATTTACTTTAGTGCATTTTATATCTTGATTCAGAATAAGCTAGCTCAATTTTTGGTGTTTGGGGACATAGGAATCTGAACAAAATGTAAAATGCTTTCGAATTTAGGAACTGCTTATTGGGAAATGTATACAAGATTATGATTAGAGATAAGATTATTTCATTAATAAGACTATCGAAAGGGAATCTATTTCAAAACACATTGAATTCTTGTTTAAATCCTGTAAAATAACTAAGGTATATGAGGTCTAGAATACTATCCTGGGGATCCATCCACCTTCACGTTAATATTTGTCCTAGGAATCTTATCGCGATAGACTCACAGAAAGGAAGTAGAGCTGACAGATGTATGGAATTCAAAATAATCCCATGCTAAAGAATGAAAGACAAAAGGCTTAAGATGAAGAGTCAAAATTTCAAAACAGAAAATATATATCAAGAAGATATACTGAAGAAATAAATCAGTAAAATAGATAGATTGCTTAAAAGGTTCTTCTCTGTCTGTGAGTTGAAACAAGTCATCACTCACACAAAAGGACATTATGGATCGAAGAATCTAAATCAATTTCTCAAGAATGAAAGAAGAAATCAAGAAAGAATCAAGAGACAAAAGTCTTTAAGCATCAAAACAATGCAAATAGCATGAGGAATGAGAAACAAACAAATAGATTTGCCTAACTCTGTTACAATCCTGTGGTGTCATATCTGGTGGCAACAAAAAAAGGAGGTAAAATGAATCTCACATTTTGGTCCCAAGAAAGTTATCAAGACTTCGAAGCCTGGTTACCCTACCCTAGAAGAGTACAGTCAATGTGATACACTGAATCTTACATCCCTGGAGAAGTCTAGTTTCTTAAATAATCTTAAAAGAAGCCTTGAACATATTACTCTAATCAAATGTCATGTAGCAGTTTTTGTTTTAAAAAGATTGTTTTTTTCAGAGATCTGTGTTTACCAGCTAGCCACCAATTGTTGCTACTACAACCGCCTCCCCAAAAAATTTCATAGTTTTGGGCCCTCCGTAGAATTTTTAGTTTTTAGCTTTTCCTAGACTACTTTTTATCCTTGGATTCTCATTCCATGACTTAGTTTTATTTTGAACAAGTCTAAAAAGTTGTTTTCGCTAAGTTAAAACCCATATTTTTTTTCCAATGTGTCGTAAGAACACATTTATTTGAGCCGACACGTCGAAAGAAGTCAGCTTTCACATCCGATTTTTTGTCTTCTTTATTTGGTTCAAAATCCTAAGTCTTTCAGAATCATTTGTTGAGTTTTTACCGACTATTTCAGAAAAACTTAGTTTTTCGAGCCGACATTATCGACGGCATTTGCATTTTCTTGCTGACATGTTTGATCGGAGAGTTTTCAAAATATCACCAAAAGATCTTGTTAAGTGGATCTGACCGTATCAGTTAAACTAAGAATATGGAGCCGACAACATCGACAAGAACTTATCTTTTATGTCCGACATCTTTTCTTCGGAATATTTTAATGAGTTTGTCGATGACCTTTTTTCGAGAGTCCCCAGTGAGGTTTTCCAACGATGTCGGCAGAGGCGATGGTTTTCAGCCGACTCGTGCAGTGAAATTTTGCAACCGACGTTTGTCATTAGAAATTTTTCGTGAGTTATTCCAAAGAAGCATTTCAGAATAGGTTGTTGAGTTCATGCCGACAATGTCAAAAAAAAATCAGATTGTGAAGCCAACACTATCGCAGCTAACTTGATTTGTCATGCTGAGTTGTAAAATTTTGTCGATGAAGTTTAATGTTTGAGTGCCAAAACAACTTTTTCACCCGCACGATGTTTTATTACCCCAGTGAACACATTCAATGTATTGTTTATATAAGCCCGAGGAATTTTTACGGATTGTTACCCAGTCTTTGTTTTAGATGCATCCAATTAGCTTTCACCACCGTGACCTATGGATTGTTGGGCCAAGCACAACATCCTCACTAGTATTTGGCAGGTAGGCTTGAAGCCTTATCTTTTTACTGTTTTGTGTTAAAAGGTTTGATAGAATGTCATTTGGGGGATTTAGGGTCGCATGCTAGGTTTTCCACCGTCAATGTCTGCGGCCATGGTTTTAAAAAAAAACCCCAGCCCATAGGGTTTTTTTTCCACCTGCGAATCACCAGAAGTCTCTCGAGACTAATTGCGATAAAACCTTTGGCAATGCTAAAGATTTTCCTATCCTACTAACTTGGTCATGATAAGTTTTGTATCAACCTGCTCCACACCATTTTTCTTCGCCTCTCTGTCCATATACATTGGTCTACCACACTTATGGAATTCTATTGATGAAGTTGCGCTAGGTCGATTGTTTCACCGGCTGTGCCTTGATTAGTTTATTTTTATATGCGGTGATAGGGGGACAATCGTTGGATTCACACGTAGGGGAACACCGTGTTTCAAGGTTTGGACTAGGATTTTGGTTTAGGGAGTATACCTTTTCCTTGTGGCTGGCACTAGGTTTTTTAAGAGGTTTTTTGGGTTGTTGGGTTAAGCTAGGGTTCTAAGTTTCCCTCGGTTTTGAAGTTACAAAGCCTTCGTCGTGGTTTTTGTTTGCTTTCTTACCTCTAAAAAAAGGAGAAGTTCCTGTGTTTAATGTTTAAATACAAACCTTGTAAGCAACAACACATGACAGTCAGTATGTAGGCCAAATCTTTACCTGAAGCAAAAATTAATGGTTTAAATAACTAGAGACATAAATCCAAAAACAACATTTAGAGCCTGCACCTGAACTAGTGATTGTAATTCCAGTTTTAACCTAATATATACCTTGCAACAATTTTAAGTGTCTGGATAACCTGCAGGAATGATTTCTCTACATCACAGGGTTACTTTTAGATGGCCAAGGATGAATCGGTAAAAAAAATATTTATTATCCTCCATCATATTAAGCACTGAATGCAATCTTATTATTTGAAAGAAAACATGATTTGTTATCTAAGTTTTCATTGATATCTTGCAATCTTAATAGTATCTTTTCATTTCAGTATATCATGTTGATATGGATGCATGTTGTTTGATCACAGTGACACTAAGTTATTTCTTGCTATGGTCACGTTAGAGCTTTAGTATTCCCATCACAATATGACAAAGAAAGGTGGAAAGAAGAAGGAAAAGGCCACTGAGGAGGACTCATATTTGGAGGTCTTTCTGAGAATGGAAATTATTTATGAAGACATGAAAGTTGTCATAGGAGCCGAGTATGAGTTTAAATGGGGAAAAATATATCATATGATCAAGGACCAGAATGTCCTAGATGTAGGCCTAGAATATATACCTCTATATGTGAACATAAGGAAATAAGGTATCACCTGAGAGAGCCATGCTCCCTGAGCTATTCCCCTATGCTAAGGTGGTCGAATGGATCATAACTCGAGCATACGCAAGTAATATGATTATTTCCAACACTGAAGGACAAGCTTTTTCTTCCTTCATCCCTACTTATATAACCAAGGCTTGCAAACTACCTGCTCCACAAACCATGATGACAGATGATTGGATGAATAGTTTAAGTGTAGAATTCTTTGAATGTGCTAAGAGGATGATGGTAGCAATGAAGCAACTATGCCAGAAAGCCTCCGGCGAGTACGAGACTTCCAGCTTACACACCACGCACATGATTATAGCTCTGATGCTAAACATAATCTTTGGCCGGGAAAATAGGAATTTCTACGAGATGAGTTATATCCCATTGATATATCATGTGGCCATGCAGGGCACCAGTTTTAACTGGCAATATTTTGTAGCAAATAAATTGTCATTCTATATAGCTTCCGCACAAGGAGGCTTGACTCAAAGAAATTCAGAATTTTACATGGGATGTTATTTGATTGATTATATCCTATGATTGCACCAATTCCCAAAGCTCAATTGTGATTGAGATCATACCAAGAGAAACCATCCCCATAAGAGAAAGAATCTAGTCCAGGGGTAGGTGATCATCACTAATGTATAGTTATTATATGATGATAATATTTATTTTCTTTAGGATTATGGCATTCCACTATTTTTTTTGTTTCTTTTTTATGGCTTATATTTCATTCAGTGGAGAGTTACTATTATATTGCATATGATAAACCCCTGCTTCATGAACTATCAATTGAAATGGAGAGTCATATGTTGGTTGGATGGTTCACTTGATATGTCAACACTAGACAAACATTATAAAGGATTTAGTAAATCCATAGGATTGCGAGGAAGTGGCATAGGGAACTTGCAAAAGGCTATGATCCCATCTTTCCTCAGTTTCAAGTGCAAGTATGATTTGGATGATAATTGAATAATTTAGTCATAATTATGCTAAGACAATGATTTCATGTTGCAAATCATATTATTGAATATTATTCTTATTAAACAATAGTTGAAGAGATCATTTAGATTATTTTTGATGTTACACATCGTGTCTATTCAGAACATTGACCAAGTGTTCATGTCTATGCCAAGTCCTCTCTATTCAATCGGCCTTGTTGAATTCAACCTATAAGATATATTTTATAGCCTCTTTTGACAAGAATTTACCAAACCCTATATTTTCTTAGTATCAACAAGCTTTAATATTGTATGTATTCCTATGTTACACCTGAAATTGGTAGAAATTCTCAATCCCTTGAAGTGGCATGGCCAAGACATCTTTTGGAGGATATTTTCCCCAATCCTAGGATGTTTGATGCACCTTGTCTCTTGACATATGGATTCAAACCTTCCCGATACCTTCTTCCTATTGACATAGTGCATTGGTGACACCTTTTTCCTAAAGGAAAAGAGCGATGACGCTAATGATCCATATGTAGAGAGATTCAACACTGTTAAAAAGGTAAAAAAGGATGTTTCGAGAACCTTCTAGATGAAAGTCCCCATGGATGATGATCCCAATTGCTTGGATTAGGTGGCACTCGAGATCCTAGCCCCTAGGGATCATTCCCTGCCTTCCTCCCAAAATATCTCAACCCCTTTGGGCTTCCCTTGGCCTATTTATACAAGCTTCCTTTCATGAGTGAAGGGGAGAACACCAGGAGAGCATATTCATGCTGCTAGAATCATAGTTGGTGTAGGAGGAAATAGAGTGTCATTGTGAGTGGGGATTGTAAATTTTGTAGAGTGTTTGTAAGAGTGATGTCAAAAGTATTGTGAGATTGAGGCCTCAACGTCAAGGCTGCGGTTGTAGATTCTTACTATTTATATTATCAATACAATTATGTTGTCCTTTTCCATAAATGATTTGTGCTAATATCAATTGTTTATCACTTTTTTCCTTCACTATTAGTATATATACTTGTATTATCTTGCTGATTTCACCATTTTGTCTTTTTATTCATGATCTTTGTAGGTACATCCGATCACAAAGGATTTGTAAGGAAAGGACAAACTCCATCACTGAGGGAAGGAAATCTTAACATTCAAGTAGTTCAATTATCTAGGAGAAGGATACATCATTGTGGTTTTTTGTTCTAGATCTGCCCCATGCAGGTTAGGGGAACAAACTGTGTTCGCATTGATTGAAACATTCCCAGTAAAAAAATTGGTGACTCCGTTGGGGAAACAAAATCCAATCAGATCTGTGAATTTTGATATTGCATTTGATTACAAGCTTATAAAAAAATTCTTACTCTTTTAAATATCTAAGGTGAGTAATCCACCTTACTTCTTCCTCCTTTTCTTTCTATGGTTCATGTTTTTACTTACCATAATTCCAGTTTGATTCACATTGGGTTATCCTTAAGTTTATTTGTATTTTTTTTCTCTACATCCACTCATGCACCAAGGTGTGCTTGAAAAAGCACTGGACTCTTGCTGGCGCATGTTGTCCACTGTCAACTAGCGTCATTGATGCCTTCTTCCAAGAGTCAAAAAGTGCTGCTAACGCCTTTCACATAGATGAATAGTGTGTTGATAATTTTATGCCACCCTGGTTCTACCCTACAGGGTGCGTCATGGTAGGATTTCTCCAGATTTAGATCTCTTTCTTTCAAAACTTTTTGTCTTCTTTTTGGTTTGGTCAATTTTCTCCCCTGCTCATTGATAGTTCTTGTTGTGTGTTTTAGCATGGATGCACTTTTTAATGTTATACCTTAAGAAGATATCTTAGTATAACCTTCGAAATTGAATTAGTTTCTTGTGAAAATGAGATTTTGGATGTATGATTTGTATGACTAGTCCTTTAGGATCTCTTTACAGATATGTGAAAAGGAAGAATAGTACGGCTTCTCTACTTTTATGGTGTGGGTTTTTACATTTATTTATTTGAAATCGTGTAAAAAAAAGATGGATTTCTTTCTTTTGGCTTGTTGAAATCATTAGAAGTTTTTTTCTTTTTTTGAAGATTGTTCAGAGAAAATAAACATTTGTGCATTATGAAGCCCTTTCCTTTTGTAGTAGAAGATATTTTAAATCATAGCTTTAGAGTTTTGCTTGTCTGAAAGTACTTGAAGTTTGAGGAAACAAGTTGTCTAGATCACATGGTTGTCCTTTCATGTTTTGAAAAAGAACCTCTCCTTTACTCTAGATATATTTCATTGAAAGTAAGATTGCATGGGAATATAGATGATTCAAATCTTGCAATTTACTTCCAATTCCACAAACATTCACTAACCATGAAGATAAAATTAAACGATATTTTAGGTTAAAATTATTAGTAATTTGAGTGGTAGGTTAGAAGACGTGTTCTGACATCTATAAACATAGGAATTGCCATTTATTTTCATGCACTACATCCCGAGGATCATGCAGTTCTTCCATGTACCAATCGATATATCGAATTAATTTTCACGTACCTTTGAGGTATATAGAAAATTTCTTCATGTAATCGATAGTATATCAAAAGGCCCCTTTCGAATGGTTGTGCATTAGACAATGCTAACATGAAATTGAGCTCCCACATACCTTGTGTATATAGGGAGACCATTGTAGGAAACAATACCAACTAAGAAAATCCTTTCGGTCATCCCGTTGAATAAATACACCAAGAATAACACTCGGGGAGCTACTATTCACGTGTCGTCCAAGTAGTCAAGTAGTCAAGAAAGAGTACGGTCCCAATCCTCCTTGTTGTGTTTTATTGTTGGACCCTGCAGTATATCATGAGTTACAACAACTTGACAACCCTAGTTAGGTTCTGTCTTTCTCATCCCCTCTTATCACTTAAGTTTGCATGTAACCTTAGCTTGAGTAGGTTTGTTTATGAGTGTTCCATTTTCAATAGTAAATATTTGGAGTATAAGTGTTTAGCCATCATTCTAGCTGAACCACAAGTGAGGATATCTCGTAGATGGCAAGGTATACCACCTGAATTTTATCCTACCATGGAATAAAGGAAAGGGGTGACCATGGATCAACCCACCACTATTGATCCTTCTATGGCAGGTATCCCTATTGTTGAATTAGGAGAAGAGTAATATTCTATGGAGAATCCACCTACCTCTACCCCGGTGTTGGTACAATTACCACCTACTCTTCCTTCTATCCTTAGTTCTCTTGTTAATCCTATCAGTGGGAGGAAATCCCAGGACCAACTACCCCACGACCATGAGAACTAGTTCAAATCACAGGCATATTGTTGCTCTAGGGAAGCCTTTGTTTGGGCCACCTTCCACCGCTACAAACACAATAGTTCCTTCCTCCGCACCGGGAAACCGATGTCCAACAAACCTGCATGGCGATACCTTCACCCAGAAAATCAATAGGAAATGGTCACCCAAAACTACCAACTTTTTTCCTTAGAAAATGTTTTTTTTGGCACCCCTTATCCTGGTAACCCTAATGCCCCATGGGGACAACCTAATTGGTCGAATTTCCCTGCTTATGGAATCCTATTTGCAAATATGTATGGAAATTCATCTAGAGTTCCACCATTTGGAGGTCTCCTTGGAGGTCCGCCATTTGAAGGTCCTCTGTATGGAGGTCTACCACTAGGAGGTCCACCACATGGAGGTCGAACACCTAGAGGTATAGGATATAGAGGCCCACCATATGGAGGTCCACCATCTAGAGGTCCACCACCTGGGGGCCCACCTTGGGGAAAATCATGTGTTACATTTGAAAACCAACCTCAATCTAGCCCACCTATTATTGGAGGATCATCGATTCCAGTTTATCAATCTGCTTATGGCCCTACTGGTACTCAAATTCCTTATCAATATTACTAGTATCCACAACCAAATCAATAGCTACCCTTTATGGATACATTTGATTTGCTGGATTTTTCACATTTTATAAATGATTGTATTCATCATGTTCCTTCCTGGCCTGATATTCCAGTGAAATTTCCCTCGGATATACCTAAGTTTAACGAAAATGATGGTGAGGACCCCAAGAACCATGTAATGACTTATCATCTTTGGTGTTCATCCAATTCTCTAATGGGTGGTTCGATCCATTTGAAGTTGTTTCAAGTGGATCTCACCCAAACAACCACCAAGTGGTATATAGAATTACCCCAACACTCTTTTTTTGGATTTTAACACCTAAGCAATGGCATTTTTAACACACTTTCAAATCCCAATATGGTATGTGTCAAAACCCCAAATTTTCACAAAAATTTAAAATTTTGAGATAACATAAAATGCTGAAACTGCGGTTTACTAATAGCTAAAGGTTAGCAATAAAAGAAACAGTCAAATGATTAGTATTACATAATCTCAATTATGTAACTCAACAGTTTCCTTTTTGTAACATGAACAAGGTTTACTTGCGTATTGTTTTATTTCAGTTTACTAATGAGTTTTCTTCATGACAAGTAGGTGGAATCTAACTTTGAATCCTGGGCTTACTTCGCATTTATGCTAACGCAGAAATATTACTAGTTCTTATAGGTTTACAAGTATGATCGAACGAGTAATGTTTTAATTTCATAAAGTATCCAGAAGTGTTTTTTATTTACAATTAAAAAGCTTAGTAAATAAGCTGCTAAATTCCAAACAACTTCCGTGAGGTAAAAAAGTTTTCTTTCTTCAGTTTTTCTTGTAAACGAAGTTCAAATAAAGAGTTTCTTTATTTATCGTACGTAGCGACAGTAAAGATATATATTGTGGCTTTAAACTTGTACTCCTAGCTGCAAAGTAACTTCGACTTTAATATGCATATCTTGCAACGTTATACTGATTGTACTTCTGGTTATTATACATTATCATACCACTTACTTGAGTATCAAATTGCTCGTTATTTATCTTCTGTAGAGAAACTTACAGCCTATGAACTTCTTGATGTTACAAGTTTGATTAGCATAAAACTATAGTGTCTTTTCACATGTAAACATTGTTTGCCTATACTAATTAAATTTACGTCAAACCATGTGGTTCTATTGATTATAGACTTGAGTAGGATCATTCTATTGTAATTTCTATTATTTCTATAATACTTTTCTTGTATTAAGTTACCGTCTACAAACAGTTTCTAAGTTGACGTTTTCTATAAAGGTCAACCTTCTATCCTATGCTAACACCAGTTATTTTGTATAAGCATAAACCCAATCTACCAAATAAAGACATGGTAAATTATTGGCAAAATGTCAAGTTGAGAAACAACTAAATTCTATTAAAGTCTCATCGATCTGAACTATGTAAAAGAATTCATAAAATGTTCCTTTCCTATAATAGCCAACCTCATAGTTTACTATTATTTGATTCGTTGGTTTTTATAAGGCTTATGAATATAAATATACTATTTTGTTTGATAGACATACAAGTCTAATACAAAGTTAATCTTGTAAAGAGTTCATGATTCTACTCTTTACTATGCTATGTAACTTTATAACTTGTCACATCTTGAATTGTTGTTTTAAAAGAGTATAACTATGCATAGACCACAAAGTATTTGATTATAGAAACTAAAGTTGTTCGATGGTTTTAAACCATTTAACTTGGAATATTCCATATAATAAATGGTTATTATATTTACAAGGGTCAAATGTTAATGAAACATAGTTTACCAAATATCCAAAATGGTGTTTTAAAAAATACAATATAATGGACATAAGATAAGATAAATCATATACAAGGTTGTTTTATACCCCCATGCATAGCCAAGGATGATGTACAAGCATAAACAAATATAATAGTTTCGAAGAGTTTTTAAACCAAGTTTCAGGATTGTATATTACTTATAAGATTACCAAACCTTCATGAGGTCAACGTCCCAAAAATCATTGTTAATCCAACACCAAATCATCGTTAATCAATATTGTCATATATAAATATATTATGTTGACGTTGGAATGGGTATATATTATATTGCATGCATTGTTTATTAGAAAATAATTGGGAAAATGATTGAAATGATGTGTTCGCAGGTGAACTAGGGAAAGTCGACCCACTGCATGATTTGTATTAAGGAGGCCACGTGGTTTTCTTGTGGTCAAGTATTGTTCGTATATAATACCAAAGCAACCCTAACCTTGGCTTATTCTTCCTCCGCAAAATGCCTTGGCCCTTCGAGCTGCTCTGCAAGCTCTCGTGGCGGCCATGAGTAATATTTAGGTTTCAGTTGTACCAACGCCTGGGTTTGTTCTACTGGGGTTCCTTTGAGCTCGGTCTTATCGCCAACTTCCCACCGTGGCCTCTTTTACTCTGTCATGGTTTGTTGTCATCGTTGCGTTGGCTTATGGCCTGGCTGTAACTCTCTTTTTCTCTTCTATCCAGGCCTATCACTTTTATGCGAAGCAGAGGCTTTGCTGTTGTTAGTGTGCTCTTTTCCTTCTTCATAGGGTTGAAACTTCGTTTTCATGCCTTGTTTGTTGGTGACAGCCCCATTACTAAACTGTTTAATTTATTTGACAGGTAATTACTTAGTTCTTGTAAATTCAAAAAGCATTATCCATCTTAAATTTCGTATTTACAATAGGTTTTTATTTAGAAAAGAAAATACAAAACTAACGCTTTGGTTATGCACTTGCAAGAACCTATGACTGCTCTCTACGAACAGTGATGGTGATGCTGCTAATTGTCTTCGTGGTTCTTGCTTTGAAACCGGTAAGCCCTGGTTTTCAAAGAAATGGTTCTTCCCTTACTTGTAACAGGGTGTTCGATTGGGGAACTTCGGAGCTTGGAAATTTGTCCAGCTTCACCCTTTGCTATGAAATTTATTTTATAGGTTGATGTTGGTTTTAATATATGTACAAACCCTCGCTCTGTCGATGGGTAGTCCTGGCTGTAAGTTGGATGTTGTATTTGATTTAAAAGTTTTATCCTTATGGCTTGTTAATGTAAATCAATAATTTTGTTTAGACAATTCTGTCTTCGAGCTCGAACTCGGTTTACCATATTCTATTTGACACTATGTGTAATTTTATGGTTTTAACCCTTTTTGAATGTGAATGAAACTATTTACTGTTTAACATTCTTCGTAATTTAATTTACTGTAAATTTTTAAAGATTGTCACTCAGTCTTGGTTTATTTATAAATTTTTCTCATTTTTCTCGGAAATACGAGCTAAGGTTTTCATGTAGGAAACCCTCATTTTTTTAAACAAATTAATCCATTTAGTTTTACAAGTTTTGTTACTTTATTAATTTGGTTTTTAAATAGGGTTGCAAAATGTGTTGTGGAAAATTTCTAGTTTATTATATTACCAATGTCTTTTTGTTTGTCCTTAAGGGACTGTAAATAATTTATAATAGTCTATTTGTTTATTAAATAAATAATCCAAATAATTGGATTAGAACTTCAATGTTTTGTCATTTGTATATGTAATATATATTTAGGGTTTCAACCCTGTAGTTTGCTTTTACAGGTATATCCTCTTTGTAATTTTGAATACAGTTCTTTTTGTAAATATACATTTATATATATATGTTGGATTATTATCATATTCATGTTGTTTATCTACTGAAAAGATAAAAAGAATTTGATAGTTGAACTTAGATATTTTAAATAAGTTTCTTCTAAATACTATGATTATTTTTCATATTACTTTCCTTAGTTAATAGTATCTGTCAGTATTAGATTATTATGATTACTAAATAAACTATATACTTATTAATTTATACTTTTGTTTGAGCTGAAAGTCAACAACTAGTTTAGCTGTATTTCTTCTACTTCATAAGCAACAGGCTAATAAATAAAATACAGAGAAAATATATCTAAAGCATAACAAAGTTTTACCCTCCTTCAGGTTTTACGTTGAATAAGAAAAATAATGTACTGTGTGTAAGCATAACCTATTTTCTATTAGGGTACTTTATTAATATGAAGATTCTTCTACCTGTGCCGAGCTATTGCTATTTCTTTTTTAGTGTATTTACATACATAAGCTGGTTAATCAATAAACATAAATAAACAAGTTATTGTTCTCTTCTGATAATACTCTACATACAAAAATAAATTACTTTGATATTATGAATGCATAATACATCTATTCATTTCAAACTGCTATCATATCCTTCATCTATTTTAAATACGCTGCTTGTGCTGGAGTATGGTCTGGTCCTTCCAGATGTGGAAAAACATAGGTTAGAACTATTTTTACATCTATTTAAATTTATTCCTTCAAATATCTATAAGATTACTAACTCTAATATTTTTGCAACTAAATATTTAACATTTAGATAACAATCAGATTCACTTTTAACCATTTAACATAGTAAAACAAAAAGTTTGTAGAACCTGATTAAGCTGGACAACAACAACGTTAGGAGGCCATTCCTCCCTACCAACTCCTGGAGAGTGCTCAAACAACGTCTCCTTAGGACCCCCGAGCCTATTCTTGGTCTCCTTGGCTGAGAACTGGTGGAGCAAGAAAACAACAGATCAGTCCAATGAGTCAGTAATCACTTTGCACTCAACAGTAAGATCCTTCAACTGAAAAGATGCACTAGATCACTTAGCAGTTAACCCCTCAAACTCCTTCCACAAATTCCCTTTCCATTGAATTTATCTGAAGTACATTCACATGAATGATCACTTCTCTAGAATGAGCAACCTTATCTCTCTTCAATGGGCATTTTTATAAAGATTGTCTAGGTCTTTTGGGTCAGTTGTCATTAATTGATCCACCTGCTCTGATCCCACTTTCTTGGGGAATCATGACTCCAAATGTAGGGAGGTTGCCACCTGCAACAGTTGGAAGTGTTTGAGGATGCTTCCACTTGTCTGTTTGCTCTCCACCCAGTCTCCTCCACCAACTTCACCAGTAAACACTCTTTTAACAGCGCTCCTAACCTGTTGTCTCCACTTTTATTTATTTATAATTAAAATATTCAGAATTACATTCAATATTCTTGACTCTGCTGAGTCATCACTTACAAATTAGCATAAAATTTAACATATTGTCTTTGAATAAAATCAAATAAAATAATTATTTTTGCAAAATTGGGGCATGTGACATACACACCCCCTTAGAACATAACATCGTCCTCGATGTTATTTATTCTTCATCCTCAGAATTTCTCTGGAACAGAATTGGATATGCATCTCACATATTACTTTCCAATTCCCAGGTGGCTTCTAATGGACTAAGGTGCTTCCATTGCACCTTCACCTATCCAATGGTGTGGTTCTGAAGTGTGATATCTCTCCGCTCGAGGATATAGTCCGGTTCCACCAGAAAATATCCTTTTGGTTCCTCCTGTACATCATTCCAGTTTACAACATGAGTAGCATCATGAACATATTTCTTTAATACGAAAATGTGAAAAACATTATGTACTCTTAAATTGGGTGGTAATGTTAATTAATAAGCTACTTGTCCAATCCTGGACATAATTTCAAATGGAGCACAGTAACGAGGTGCTAGTTTTTCACAACTCCCCAATCTTAGAGAGCTTTTTTTGGGCCTTACCTTGATGAACACATGTTCACCTACCTGAAACTCCTTTGGAGTTCTTTTTAAGTCTGCTTGACGTTTCTGCTGATCCTGTGCAACCTTCAGATTACCTTGCACCTGTTTTACAATTTCTTCCATTTATTTTAACAATTCAGGACCTAATACCAACCTATCCACCGGATTACTCCAAGAGATAGGAGTATTACATTTCCTTCCATACGGAATTTCGAAAGGGCTAAATCTGGCTGATGTCTGATAATTATTATTATAAGCAAATTCTACCAGATGCAAACACTAGTGGAAAATGAGAGATTAGTGACCAGGAGACCAAAAGTTTTGGTCACCACAATTTTTTTCAAGGGATAAATGACCAAAATTGATAAATTTAAGTGAGTTAACTAAAAAAGACCAAGATAAATGACCAATTTTGGTCACTGGATAAAAATCAATTGAAAACGACCAAGATAAATGACCAAATTTGGTCACGGGATATCTAGACTAAAAATGACCACATGACAATTGGTCATTTATTTGGTCATTTTTTATTCTTGCAATCTTCTTATCACTCCTAATTAATTAATTATGATTAATAACCAATGTAATTACAATGCATTATTTGAAGGTGAAGTCCATAATTTTAGGTCTTCTTCCTGATTATCATTCCTTTTGGTAAGACAATAAAGATAAGGATAGTGGCCTACATTAGCATGGAAAATAGTTTTGACATAGAGGTTAATTAATTAATATACGCTATTATACGTCACATTAATTGTTTTCATTAAATAACTTAAATTCCAGCTACATCTAAGTAGTTTTTTTGATATAATGAAGTGTGCTCCAACTTGAAAATAATTACAATAAAATAGTTAATGTTATATTGTTACTCATGAAGTGTAAAACTTATGATACACATGATATGACTACTTAATTAAGGAGTAAACTAGTGAACCGACCATTTGCACCGATCGGACGACTTGGCTCGCGTGAGCGGTCACGTCCAACGTTCCCTGTCGTCCGATCGGTGCAAATGGTCAGGAAAATAGGTCCCGGCCTTAATTAATGTGTTTAAAATAAGTTTCATTGAAAATATATCACTTTTTTCATGTAGAAATTAATTAAGAGTATTCAATTGTTTAAAATTGTGAAAATTTGAAAGAACAATATTTTTTTGCATTTTTTTTATTAAAATATTTAAGAAACTTTTATTTGTCAATTGAAATACAATTATTTATATTGTCTTTCATTTGTCAAAAGCAATATAAATAATTGAAATTAAAACCCCTTGCAAATACCTGGGTATGAACCTACCACACATAACTTTACTATTTATTCCCACCCACATGCAACTAATGAAACTTTACACACTTCTTGCCCGGGCCTTTAAGTTAGACTGGGTTAACATTAATTGGTTGGTTGCTAATCTAATTTAAGAGCAGGTTGTCACAATAGCTTGAACAAAACTTCCATGATAAATGTCTATTTTTTCAACAATTTTTTTTTCTTGCTAATTTATGTAAAATGATTTGACAAAGTTATTATTTATTTGGAAAAAAAAAGTGAATTATTTTTGGTTTATTTCATTTGAATTGTGTTTTCTTTTAAAATTAAGATACAACATAAAAATAATATTATAAGAAATATATTGCATCTATGGTATGGATAAAAGGGAAGAAGATGAATATTAAACCACACAAACAAACACGTTACAACCGAAAAATAAAGTAGTGATAGCTGTCACTCTATTCGTTTTGGCCAAGATAATTTAGAATATGATATAATTTAAAGGTATGAAGTATTCACCTTCTTTCCTCTTTTGAGTCGAGCCCCTTCAGAGCTGATCACCGCCAACATGATGAAGAGCCAGCCGCGTGGGGAAAATAGAGGGTTCGTGGTTTCACTTTCTTTCCCCATTGAGTCGAACCCCTTCAGAGTTGATCACTGCCAACATGATGAAGAGCCAGCCGCGTGGGAAAATAGAGGGTTCGTGGTTTCACTTTCTTTCCCCATTTAGTCAAGCCCCTTCCAATTTGATCACTGCCAACATGATGAAGAGCGAGCGGCTTGGGGAAGAATAGAGGGTTCATATGGTGGTTGCCATATTGGACAGCTTGTCCTGGAGTTTATTCTAGTAATTGCTGTGGTAATTCGTGGGAGATTTTGTTATTACAGAAATAGAATGTTGATGTTGGTTAATTGGCGGGAGGGGAGTGATATTGCTTGGGTTAATATATATCCATGAGTGATAGCCTCTGCAATGGAGATGAAGAGGGCATCAGACCGGATGTGGAGGATTTTGAAGAGGCGCGCAAGGACATCCTTAGTTGGAGAGCTGAAATCCTCTGGTTCTTTCCAGGTAAGCCAAATTCTTCTGATATTTTTGCATTAGTGTTAAACTGTTAGGGATTAATTGTTAAAAATTCTTCTGATATTTTTGCATCTAGTGTTAAACTGTTAGGGATTACTTGTTAAAAATTTTCTGGATACTCTCCTTGTATGCAAAAGCCTCAAATTGTCAAATTCCTCACCTGTAACTTCTGTTGTGCCTCATGGAGGCTTTGTCTACTGCTGCTGCTTCTATGTACTTTTACATACTAAATGGGTTTTCCTCTGAACTAAAAGACAGTTTTATTAAAGATGTTTTAGAACTTTTAAAAGTGAATTTTAACAGTATACATAGAACCTAAACTCAATCTAGAAGAAGCAGAGAAGGCCCTCTATACTCAAGCTAAAAGAAGAAATGCAGTGAACGGATTCTATGTGTTGTTTTAAAATGTATGGTTTCTGTTCAGTTTGTGACTGGATGGCTGGCTTCTGTGAATGGCACGTGAGCCCCATGTTCCCACCGATTGAAATAAGGGCTTCAAAGGGATGTTTAATTGTTAGTATGTATTCCCTGACTTTTAGTGGCAGAGTTATGAATTCAGGGATGTAGTTAGTTAATGTATGAGCCTCCATCGTTCTAGGGTAAAGACTAGGTGCAATTTATATAGATCTCCGCAGTTGGTGCCCATAAATTAAATAATTGTATTGTATCGGCTCTACCTTTGCTTTTCCTGCAACTAACTCATTGGCTGGATCAACAGCATAATCAACGGTGAAATCTACTGGAAT
>LPNX010211289.1:996947-1007259 GCA_001517045.1 Pseudotsuga menziesii
GACAATGTATAGCGAATGGTTGGAGTCTGCCAACATAATGTTTTTATGTAGAGGGACAATGGATTTTATTGGATAACAGTTGGAGTGGGTACACAAAGGGGATCTTGGTCTTTCTTTCAAACACACTCATGAGAAATCTGGAGCAGCAGGAGGAGATACGAGTTTAACATGTGCCAAAGGTTTAGCAGTTGAACCTTTTCTTCATGCAGAAGGTGCAGATGTTTCATTTGTCTCTTAACTCTATGAGGATGATACTAAACTATGCAGACATCCCTGTAGTCATAACTGTTCATCAAGCAATGCCACTTATCCTCTTCGCAAATACAATTCTATAAAGGCGGCATTCAACTAAGATCTGAATGGATATTGGACTGACTGAGGTCCTTGGTGTCATTTTAGACGATGGATATAATTTGCTTCATAGCAGTAAACCCTATGCCCCTCAGGAGGGCACTATAGGAGGAGTGATACACATTTGTGGCCTTCTATGGTATACCTTTAGAAAGAATTTAACATTTACCTTGTTCTATCTAGCTGTGGAAGGTATAATAACAGAATTGGGCATGCATTCTTGGAGGCATCATATGCATAACAAACCTTGGGATATCTACAGGCAGCAAGAAATATGGCAGGAGAAGGGACATTAATTTGGAACAACATACCGGAACACAATTTGGAGAAAAACTGGGAGATATGATAATGAGCTGGAACACCTATGCTAACCTAAAAGGAGCCTTGGAGCTATAAGTATAAATATCCCAGGATTAAAGAATAACTTCTCAAGAAATGATGGTGTAACACAGCTTTGAGAAAAACTGGGAGATATGATAATGTGCTGGCACACCTAGGCTAACCTAAAAGGAAACAAGCTATAAAAAACCCAGGATTAAAGCATAATTTCTCAAGAAATGATGGTGTAGGACTTTAAGGAATAATGAAGGCTGTTCCTTCAAAGATTGGTTCAGATGGATTGTTGATCATGTTATGAGAGCTTGAAGGGCATCCTCTCCATTACTACAAATAACCTAAGGAAACAAGAATATGTAAAGGGTGGCATGGGGGTTAGTCCATACTTGAGGATAAAGGCCATGATTTCTCAATAATGGAGCCCACAAAGAGTATCAAACCAGAGTTGGTCAATATTGATTAATATTAAGTTGTAAGTCCTGATTTCAAGGCTCAAGCACATGGTTGGACTCTTGGGAACATCTAATTTTATCTTGGGTCATGTAGCTAATTTCAAGAAGTTCGATAGATCTGCTTTATTAATGTTATGGATAGCAGGATGGTCCTCTATGACCTTGTCAAAATTGATCCATCATGAGTTATATTGTGAAACTACACATAAGATCAAAGAATTGATTCAAAGGATGGAATCTTATGATTTTAACCCTAGGGCTAGTAATAAGACCAATTGTACTCCAGACTGGAGAATTATGTAACTATTGAAATGCTTTCCACCTACTTTCTTTCTGTAACCTGTAGATTAGGTTGCGGAGCTGCTGCTGTAATCAAGATCTATTTGTAAACCATCCCATCTCTATTTTTTTTTATGGATCATTGATCATCCTTTCAAAAGCTCTAGGTTAAGCAAAGAAGAGGGGTATAGTCTTCTGCTTGTCCTCCATTGTTCTACCTAATGTTAAAGAGTCAATAAATGTTGTAATCAGACATACTCTGCCTGAGAATTTAATCTATGACAGGCTTGATTAGATCAGGTTGTTGAGTTGCTGCTGTAATCAAGAGGTGTTTGTTAACCAGACCATATCTATTTTTCTTATGGACCATTGCTCATCCTTTGATGAATTTTTGGGTTGAGCAAAGGGACAGGTTGTGATCTGTTGCTCTTCCTCTGATTTTCTAAGAAATGTTAAAAGGTTAGTGAATTGTTCTAATCATACATACTCTGTTCCTGAGAGAGAATTTGATCCATAACAGACTTGATTAATTGGTTTAAATGGTTCATAAATTGTTCTGATCATTGTGGGATTTAGCTTTGTTCTAAGCACTTTCCACTCAGCAGTAGTTCAGCTATCTGGTTGATCTGCTTGGCAGGTGTAGAAGGAGCAAGTCGACATAAGTCGACTTGAACGAAGACCGACTTAGTCGAGCAGCCGACTAAGTCGAGAGACTGACTACGTCGGTCGGCTGAGTAAACACAGTAGTTAGTCTGTTAACTAATAGTTGTGTCGGTTCACCGAACCGACAGGTCATTACTTTTAACTGATTGTAAATTGTATATATTAGGCCGTTGAGCCACTCAATAATGAAGTTCAGTTCTTGGCTTTGTAAGATCTATTGAGAATAACATAATCTGTTCATCTTATCAGTTCTTGTCTCTTGATTTTGTGTATATTCTGTATATTTTTGTATGTATTATTGGTAACCTTATGTGATCTGTGAGATTACAACATTGGTTTCGTTGCCGGTAGTACATAACTGGAATATATGCTCACATATGATACCAGAGCAGGAGATAAAGGACTGGTAGGAGCGAAAAATTGCTAACTATCTACAAAATTATGCGAGAAGGAACAGATTGACAGTCGCAGAAGCAAAAGCCAGATTTTTCACTGAGACTCACGAAAAGTTTGTCGAATCCGTGCCCCACCTCCTGAAGCAGCTTTTGGATGAGAAAACTGGACAAGACTAAAGAAGAACAGTTACTCCAGAAACTGATCCGAGGAGGACGTACAAATCTCTCGGAGTGGTTCGAAAAGATAGCCGACGACTTCTGTGAGGAACAAGCAGTCGAAGACAGGACCTCTGTGGAAACCGTCCGACAGAAATTTTTCACAGAATTTACTGATCAATTCTTGTGTTCCTTACCGGCTTTACTGTTCAAGTTTCTAATAGAGAAAGGAGCAGGGCACATTGTCAAACCTCGACCTCTATTACGTGAACCACCCTCAAACACTAACTGGGAAGAGAAGCAGAAGCAGTGGGAAAAATTCATTGCTGAAAGGGAGTGGGAATACTTCCTGAGTAAATAGACACCATCCGGGCTTTCTAAAAAGCGTCGGGTAGGCCATGGGGGGGTAGCTGGTCGTGTGTCGGATATCGTGCATAGTGGATCCTAGTCAACCAGAGTCGTAGTCTCCAGTAATGCATAATCGACCGAAGAGGAACTGAAGGCATAGCATTGTACTACAGTATGTCGGACATCAAGAGAATCGAAAGGGATGAAAGACAAAAGAAAAGGGAAGCTAGACGAGAAAGGGCTGCAGAGCTGCAGCAAAACCCTAGGGAGACCGACCATGATGAAGTACCGCCAGAGTCGGGTCATGACCGACGCAGAGAAGGCAAAGAAGAAGAGGCGTCCCCTGAAGATGATGAAATGTGGATAGAGCAGCCAGAAGCTCTCCAACTAATTGTTCCTGACGAAGGAGTAGCCCTTTCCACAGTAAGTCCGCGTACCAGAATACAAACTATTATAGAAGATGACCTTCGACTAAGAGCTGGCGACATTACACTCTGGAGCTGACTAGGCGATGAACCATATCCAGGTCGACATCTTGTAATACGTCGACCAATCAAAGGTAACTAGGTGACCTTTCAAACGGCACCTTCCTTTCGAAGTATCCACTTGCTCCTGCCGACACATGAAGGAGCACCCCCCCTGCCACACACAACTTCAGAAGATACACAAGAGTCAGAATTGAGCACGCAAAGTGACAGTGGGTCATTAAGAAGACAAAAATGATGTCGACCCTCTTGTCGACCTGGAAATTGAAAGTTTCCATGTCCGACAAGTGGTGCTTGATTTTGGGTCTCAAGTAAATATCATGACCCGGGATACATGGGAAAGGATGGGACGACCTCGACTCTATGAGTCAGGCATTTATCTGAAACTAGCCGACCAGGGCCTTATTGAACCCATTGGGGTTTGGAAAAATGTAGACACAACCATTAAAGGCATATCGACTAAGGTTGATTTCGAAATCATTGACCCAAAGGAAGGATCTAGCTCCTTCCCAGCCCTTGTAGGTCGACCTTGGGGTAGGAAGATGAAAGCCTCTATCTCTCTAGATAAAGAACGTATTAAACTTAAAGGAAATGGTCAAAAGGTCATAGTACCTATTAACCCATCCCAAGGCTAACCTTGGGTTGAACCAATTGATGAGGAAGTCGATATCCGACAAATTTATCAGATCCAAAACAATACTGACTACACAGAACCAAACGCCCAAGGGGAGCTTTACTTAGGTAATCTCGACTCAGTTGGTTATAATTCAGATGCTGAACTATATGACTGGGAAATGGAAAACTATGAAACACAAGCAAGAGGGTGCTGGACTATCCAAAAAGTACAGAAAAAACCCACCCGACAGTGCTTTCTAGTCTCAATTATCCCCAAAATTTTTGAGAGAAAAATAAAAGAACACCCTACCTTACAACCGACCAACGAAAAAACTAGGACACAAACAAGGTATAAGGAGAGGGAATCCCCAGTAATGCATGTTGAACAAGTGTCTAAGGACTTTGGAGAACATGGCTGACTACAGATCTTAGTAGAAACCTTCACTGGTCAAGCAGCTAGATGGTGGGATACCCATCAGACAAAACTCCAGACCTGGACTAGTGCTGCAACTTATTTTGTTGAAAGGTTTGGTGGCAAGAAGCTCACCTCACAAGCACAGATCCCCATCTTTACTCAAGGACAGAACCCAGAAGAACACATCCAAACTTGTGAAAAGGAATGGAGAAGCCTTAGACATAAGGATGAGAGAGCCTGGCCACACTTGTTTCCCTCAACCTTAGACGACTTACCTAGCAAATGGTATAAAATGGAGGAAGAAAAAGGTGAAACCTTTTTCTGGAATGACCTCAAAGAAAATTTCATCCAAACCTTCAACTTTATCCCTGAATATCAACAATTAGTCGAGCCAGCACAACAAATTAAACAGTTCATTCAACCGACTGAAACATTCCCTGACAAAGACCCTCGACAGGTCAAGCACTGTAATAGTCTTCACATAGGATCAAAAGTCGAGTCGACCCGATTACAATTGGAGAATGAACACACCGAAGGTAAAAGCTTCAGATGGAAATCCAACCATGCTGAAACAACAAAACCGGTCCACTCTGTGCTTAGGGTCGCGACTACCGAAAAACCTGACCTCGACCGAATGACTGCAGCCGACTTCCCTGCTACATTTTCACAGTTCCAGGAAGGAAGTCGACCGATCAATGAAGCTAAAGCCCCAGAATGGTTAGATGCCAAAGTAAAAACCAAAGAGGTCGACATTTCAAATGACGACCGACCAAAATTAGCTAAGATTGGTGATTATTGGAATGAGCAACAAACCGCTGAAATAGTAACCTTACTTAAAGAATTCCAAGACGTCTTTGCAAGGGACTATAAAGATTTGAAAGGGTTAGTTCAAGAAATGGGAGAGATGAAAATCAACACTAAACCTGATGTCTGACCTGTAAAGAAAAGGCCTTATAAACTAGCTCATAAGTATAAGGAAATAGTTAAAAAGCAGATAGACAACATGTTAGCTGCAGGTATCATCTACCCCATCGACCAGTCAGAATGGGCAAGTCCCATGGTCGTCCAGCCTAAGAAACACGACCCGACCAGACTGAGAATCTGTGTCGACTTTAGGGAACTTAATAAAGTCACATTGACAGATCCCTTTCCCACACCCTATGCTGATGAAATCTTGAATGAAGTGGCAGGCCATGAATGCTACTCATTTACAGATGGATTTTCAGGATACAATCAAGTGCCTATAGCAAAGGAAGATCAGAAGAAAACCACATTTGTTTGTGAATTTGGCTCTTTTTCTTATAGGGTTATGCCTTTTGGACTAAAGAATGCACCTGCATTCTTTTCCAGAATAGTTGTAAAAACCTTCCAAGAGTACATCTATAAAACTATGGCAGTCTACTTCGACGACTAGACCATATATTCCACCTTAAAATATCACTGCACATGGCTCCGACTCATGTTGGAAAGATGTCGGCAGATTCAACTTTCCCTCAACATCAAGAAATGCATCTTTATGACCCCCATAGGGATACTACTAGGACATGTTGTTTGTAAAGATGGTATTAAGGTTGACTTTGCCAAAATTAAAATTATCCTTGACTTGAAGCCTCCAATAAACCCTAAACAGGTTCGGGTGTTATTAGGACATACAGGGTACTATAGGAAGTTTATCTGACATTACTCAGATATGACCTACCCCCTAGAAGAACTACTCAAGGATGGAATAGAGTTTAAATGGACAGAGGAATGCCAAATCTCCTTCGACAAATTGAAGAGAAAACTGGTCGAAGCCCCCATACTTAGATTTCCAAATTGGTCGATCAAATTCCATGTGCATATCGATGCATCAGGAATAGCAATTGGAGCTATCTTGACTCAACCAGGAGACGATGGAATGGACTACCCTATAGTTTACAGCAGTCGGAAACTAAATAAGGCTGAAAGGAACTATTAGACCACCGAACGGGAAGCCCTAGGAATGGTCTTTGCACTTCAGAAATATCGACACTACCTATTAGCTAACCCCTTCATATTTTACACTGACCATCAAGCTTTGAAATACCTCGTAAACAAACCCCTTCACCATGGTAGAATCTGTCGATGGCTCTTACTGTTCCAAGAATTTGAATTCGAAGTAGTTGTCCGACCAGGGAATTTAAATGTCGGACCCGACCACCTATCCCGAATCGACACAGGAGAGGAACCGACTGGAATTGACGACGACCTACCAGATGCACATCTATTTCGTATAGAAGCAGTACCAGAAGACCTGGAGGAAATTGCTCGATTCCTAGAAACAGGTGAGGCACCAGAAGGTCTAAACACTAAAAAGAAGCAAATCCTAGCTATGAAGGCTGCCCCCTATAGCCTCATCAATGGATTTCTATACAAAATGGGGTTAGACGATGTTCTTAGAAGATGTGTACTTGCCCATGAACGAGAGCAAATCATGCACAAAGCACACTACGGACCAGCAGGAGGACACTTTCAGGCCGACACAACTGCTAAGAAAATTCAACAGTCTTGATTATGGTGGCCGACGCTTCATAAGGATTGTAAAACCTTTGTTAGTCGATGTGACAGATGCCAACGACTTGGTCGACCACTGCCGAGTACAGAAATTCCCCTGATCTCAGTCAACCCTAGTCTCACCTTTGAAATTTGGGCTATAGACTTCATAGGACCATTCCCTGTCCCAGCCCGACGGTTAGGTGCAAGGTATATCATCACTGCAGTAGAATATGTTACTAAATGGGCAGAAGCTGAACCTGTCGACACATGTTCAAGTGAAGTAGCTGCAAAGTTCATTTATGGAAATATTATTACTCGATTTGGATGTCCACTCACCTTGATCAGCGACCAAGGATCACACTTTGTTAACAAAACTATCAAAAATCTAACCGACAAGTTTCACATCGACCACCGACGTAGTACAGCCTACCACCCTCAGTCGAATGGGGCAATTGAAGCTTTCAATAAAACACTGACAAAAGGACTGACTAAAATATGCAGTGCTGACAAAGATGATTGGGATGAGAAAATTCCTGCAGTTTTATGGGCATACAGGACAACCTACAAACGGTCGACTGATCAAACCCCATTTCGACTGGTATATGGACAAGAAGCATTCGTACCTCTGCACTTCAGACAATAGGCACCTATCATTGCATAGATATTACATGTCGACGTCGAACAGGCCAGGAAAGATCGGCTACTTCAACTTAATAAATTAGAAGAACATAGACTTATGGCCATCCAGCACCAAGAAATACAAAAACAACAGCAGAAATATTGGCACGACCGTAATATCAGAAACAAAAACCTATCAGTCGGTGACCTTGCCCTACTGTATAACAGTCGAGTCAAAGGCAAGCCTAAGAAACTTCACACAGAATGGATGGGCCCGTACATGGTCAAAGAAATACATCCCAATGGGTCGGTCCGACTAAAAACATTGCAGGGCTTGGTATTTCGGAAGCTTGTTAATGGAGCCCAACTTAAACGATACAAAAATTGAAAAAAAAAAAAAAAAAACACAAAACAAAACAAAAAAATCATATAACGGTCTTAACTGACACCAAAAACCTATAAAAAGATATAAAATTCCCAAAACCAACAACCGTACACTCAGAAAACACCATCATGACAGCCACTCACCCCTTCGACAACCGACTTCAATTACATCGACCATCTTCATCGACCGACCATGTCGACCATTCTCACCACCGACACCGACCACCGACCTGGAGTGTCCCATCCCGCATTAATGGCCTCGAGCCCCGCCCCAGATTCACGCAATCACACTCGAGTGTTGCAGTTGGACTGTCAAGTCCGCCATTACTTCACCCAGTTCGACACTCCACCCCACCCGCGCCTATAAATAATGGACATTCCACAGTTCATTCACCACACCACGTACCTATTGAGCATTCGAAATCCCAGTTGACTGAAAATTGTGAACCCTGTAAGAATTCCGACCAGACTGTTCAGTCAGAAACCATGGCACCCAAACGCACCAGAGCTTCAGCTAAGGCTCAAGAACTTCAGGCAGCAGACTCACCCTTACTCCAGCGACTAAAGCGAATCCAAAACGCGAAAGTTCAGGAGGGTCCGTTTCAAAAGCTATGGACGGATATTCAAGAATGGGCGTTTGAAGACTGACGAATGACCCAGGAGGCTGAGAAAGTTAGGCGTAGCACCATATATGCCTATGCAAACGCACCTCTCATGGCCAGCTTCACTGGTACGAAGGAAGCCGCGGTCAAATTCATTATCAGTCGTTACCACAATGGCCGATTTTACTTTGACCGACCGGTCGACATCAATGGCGATGTTATCTCCCAACTTACTGGTTTGTCAAACCAGGGTGACCCGGCCCCCATTGGGATCAAGGAAGGGCTAGTCGAACACTTTACAGGTTCGACGTCGGGTAAAAACTCCAAGGGCCTAATGATCAGTCAGATCGAGGCACGAACACCACAGATTGTGGCGAAAATCATCGCCATTACTCTCACTTTGGCTGGTCGCAGCAGTGACCTCAAGCTGGAAATGCTGGACGCCGTCGACAAAATTACAACCGACGGACGCATCTTCAAATGGGCAGACTACCTCGCAGACTTGGTCAAAACCATATGCAAGCGCTGTCAGGAAACAGGAGGTATTATCAAATTCCCCTCCTTAGTCATTTGGATTGCTATGTATTATATATGCCCGGAAGACAGTCTCGTCTTCCGAGAGCCGACTAGGTTTGAGATGCAAAGGTTCAAACCCTTTTCCCAAAAAGGAACTGTGCATGAACTGAACTAAGGCAAGGTATTTCTGGAAAATTGGTTCCAGCAGCTTAAGCTGCGCACGACAAGGTGGAGGGTGCCCCAGAACATCCGACGACACCTCCCAGCCGACTCACACATCCAGCTGGAGCTCGACCATACATCAGTATGGTCATCAAACACTCAGGATTCAAATGCCAGGGACCTAGACTACTATCCCACAGTCGAGCAGATCTTTAGGGAGCTGTCTAGACAGACAAAAACCAAAATTCAAATCCTGGAGGATGCAAAACAGGTCGACTTCTCTATAGTTGAACCCCTGACCGACCAGGAGAAGGAGGAAGATTACTAGCTACACTTGTATATTAGCACTTTTGTGACGCAGGATACTCCGACTGGCACTCCTGGTCGGGTGCACTTAATAGTGAAGCATCCGACTGCACCAGTAGTGGACCCTCCGACCGAGCAACATCAGACACCACCACCAGCACAACAACCAGTACAACAAACAGCTCCTCCGGCTACTCAGACTGTCGACCCAGCTCAGACCCCGACAGGGGAAGTCGAGGAA
Source organism: Pseudotsuga menziesii (assembly GCA_001517045.1). Lineage (NCBI taxonomy): Eukaryota > Viridiplantae > Streptophyta > Pinopsida > Pinales > Pinaceae > Pseudotsuga > Pseudotsuga menziesii. The sequence continues at coordinate 1,006,786 of LPNX010211289.1, forward strand.
GACAACCTTGAATATGCTGTGTCTCGGAGCATTCTCAAGAAACTGGCGAAGGAGATAGCCATTGCCAGAAGGAACATCAAGCTGCATAAACGTCAGCAAGGCAAAGGTAAGCGTAAGCTTGTCCTTGCTGACTCCACCGACGACGACGACGAACTGGCAGCCTCAGCACTCGATATTGTCGAGGATGCCCGAGCAAATAGGGTAACTATTGAAACCCAGTTTCAACGTTTTGTGGAAGCAGGAGCACCGGAAGGTAGGCCAAAGAAGGCCAAAACAACACCACTGTCCGAACATGTGGTCGACCTGGTGACGAATCCTCCCCATCCATCTCCGACTAAAATAGTCGAGGAGCAAGCACCAGTGCAGCAGGCCGACGTTTCCCCCGAAGACTTTGCAAGAGTTATCCCTGAGGCACTCAGAGCTAGGGCAAGCTCGGACCAGGAGCTTAGAGCCTTCTTTGCAACACTGCCTGCA
>LPNX010211332.1:7418-65210 GCA_001517045.1 Pseudotsuga menziesii
CCATGCCTAATGGATATGTGAATGGTTCAGCCAAATGAATGAATGCTTAAATATTGATTATCATTTGATTTTGTGACATTTGTGTTGAGAGATCCCTCTCTGGAAGAGAAATATCAATATCTTCCTAAAGTGGTTTTGCTGTTACCTTGGGGTGTGCTTCCTACAACCTGAGTACATTCCGAGTGCTAACACTAATATTGTGGTCGTGATCACAGTGAACTTCTGCTAGCTTCTGACAGAACCGTGAATATTACAAATTTCATAGTCTAAGAGATTACTTATCGACACTAATTTTCTAAGGTCAAGAAAATTGTAATAAAAACTACCATGGGTACCATGTATAGTTGGCCTCCCAAAATAACAATGACACTATGATGCCTATACGCGTAAACAACATGGCGTTTCCAAATATAAGAACATAAAAATATTCAAGTTGGGAAAAATCATATAATGCCTCATATTCGAAGTGATTCATGTTACATGATTGGGCGATATTGTATACTAATGTATATTTATTGGTTTTAGATCAACCAACCTTTGGTATATGGTCAAGGGTGTGGTGTTATCATAAATTTAAATCTATTGATGGCATTGATCGATATTAGGTTCTTATGGACTTTGTTGTCAACAATGAAATGTAGCAGATTCATGTTCTCCCACATCTATGAATGGAAGAGGAAATCCCCTTCCTTGGATCCTTTGGATATTTTGGTTGGATCTTTGTGGTTGTGATGGTTTAACTAGGTTATGTGTCAATAATTTGCTTCCCCTTTTCTTTCCCTAAATCAAATTATGATCTAGAGTTTGACTCTGATGCATTCATCTAAACCAACATTGTGTCTTTTGAGCATACATTCATCAATGTTGTACCAAGGGATTTTGTGGAAATCACACCACTTTCCAATTTCCTTTGAATTTCCATTACCCTTCTTTACCTATCACTTGGAATAGTTGTCTTGAGGTTGACTATCCTTGATCTATCCTTCATTCTTTAAATTAGGACCACATTAACCATGCTTTTGTTGTGGTTGATTTACAAAAAAAATCCCACTTATTCTTCAACTTATATTTTTGCTCGATTTTGACAACACATCAATATGTTGCTCCAAGTAAGGAGATGTCCATGAAATCCATCTATGTTTGGATGTTCCTATGGAGGATACTATTGTACTTCAAGACTAAGTTCCATTTGGATTCTCTGATACCTACTTTAAGCTTAAGGTATGGAAGATATTGGTGAACTTTGGAATCATTAGGTCTCTCTCCTAGTGCAGAGTTTCCCATCTCGTGTATTTGTCATCATTGTTTCCAATAGGGTAGAATTAATTTTTGAGAGAATACACAAAATCCAACCAAGTGGTTTATGTCTTATTTTCTTTAGAATCATCTCCAACATTCCTCTCTTAGTAACCATCCTACTAATATTTGACATAGGAGAGGGACTTAAGGAGTGTAGAGGTGAAATCTTCACTATTGAAACATTTTTGAACAAATTAATAACCCTCTAACAAATTTGACCATTTCTCCAAAGAATTTGTGTCTATTTGGAATTCAAATAAAGGAATTTTGAAATTCAATTGAACTTGAATGGTGTTATACCTTCGAAATGGCTACTAACTAAATATGTCTTTATTGTCATTGGTAGTTTTCAAAGGATCTGGGTGAATTTATCCATCATCTTGTTCCTTTTTTATTGGAGGTATTCCTTGGTCAAAAAAGTAATATGATATCTTGCTACATCCTCTCTCTTTCTTCCACCATTGATGTTGGTTGGGTTGGTGAGATCACCTTCCCTCGATATCAATTAGTTCTAGAGACAACTCCTAATAGTCATATCTCATTAGGGATATGCACCAAGAAACAACAAAGAGAGGTTTTCTTTAATACCACTGATTTGTATTATTTAGAGAATGAGACGAATACATAAATATGAAATGGAAACAAACACACAAATATATTCTAGAGATCACAATAGTACAATAAAATCAAAATTATATAAATGAATGGAATAGAAAAGGAAAAAAACAACAAAGCAAGAATAATGGTAGCTTATCTTTAAAGAGAGATGCGTCAATTACACTCATTGACAATAACACTACAAAATGCCAAAAATGAGCCTTTGACATAAATTGCTAAAATCAAAGAGGAAAAACCCCTAAATGTCAAAAGCCCTAAACCTAGGAGATGAAGTGGAAAAATGAATGTGGGCCCCAAAGAGTCTAGTTGATACATCAACTTCCTAGGGACACAAATTAAACATACAAACTTTATTTAGGGGGACTGATAGCCCATGGGAAACATACAGGTGAGAATAAAATTTTTGGTTAAGGATTAGGTAATCCCTTGACAAACCTAAGCCATTGTAAGGTCGAAAAACACTATTTATGGCCTAAAAATGCATTAGATTTTTAGGACCCAAAAAACTATAGAAAATTTATGAAGATGTATAACTATTTTGAGTTAGTGGAAGAGGTCGGTGGCCATTGATATCTACATTGATCATCTACATAGTTATTTACCCATCCCAACGGATATGGGTGAGGATGGTCATGAATTTTTAATCCAATCTCACTAACTAGATCTTTTACTACGAGGTTGGCATGTGGACTAGAATAAAAAATAGTATCCACATTTGTCTTGTTAACTTGGATATAATATGGAATAATTTTTCCATATCCTTCTCTTTCTTGGTATGGATGCTACTTAGGTTCACCTCCTTCTACAATTTATTGTAAACTATCTTTTCATTTACATCTAAGCTACTTTATACCCAGTTACTTGAATCCATGACTAGCATTTTCTTCTTATTCGCATCCTTCTTGTAGTTATTTGGATTCAACTCATGATGTATCTTCCAACATTTATCTTCAATGTGACCATTAATATTACAATGATTGCAATGGTTTCCTAGATCTTTTTAATGATGTGTAGGGGATGCAGTCTTCTTGTTCTTTCTTCCCACTTATTTTTTCCCGCCTTGGAAGCATATTGGTGGTGTTTCAACTTGAAACCTCTTGGTTTTCTAGTAGAATTACCCATATTCTATAGATATTGTTCTTGAACATAGGCCTTATCAATTCATATAGGTTTGAATCTTCTTCTTGAAAACAAATCTCAGATCAAGTAACACTCCAACAAGCTACCTTATAACCTTTGTAAAGGTGTATCTCCCAAAATGAATTCTTTAGTTCCTAGATTATACCTCAACAAACTCTTGAAATACTAATATTATAAATTAAATTTTTGTCCAACAAGCCACATGCATGATTCATAAACTTATGTGGGATAATTCCTGATCTCCACAAACTTTTGAACTAGCTAGGAAACCATCCATGCTAAGTTGTATCTATAGTTGATCCCATCATGGATTCAAAGTCATACTTCTTAAAATGCATAAATGACATTTTATTTAATAAGGTGATCACCACTAGTATCATTCAATGGATCTTCAATAATGGTTTTGTTAGTTGCATGTGATTTGTCTTTGACTTTTATCTCGAGGACATCATTGGCATAAAATTTACAATTTCAAGACGTGAGACCCATTTTCTTTTAGTAGTAGCATCCTATCTCGCCCTTGTCTTTTGTTGATCTTCTTTGATTGTTTCTTGATTATAGTCCCATCTCAAGTTGAGGATCACCTTCTATATCTCCTACAATGGTTCTTTTTTCTTTGGCTAAAAATATAGTAATCATATCTTCTAGAGTTTGAGAAGGTAATTGACTAAGAGTAACGATTGCATTGTTGTATTAAGAATGTAGACTATTTAGTAGACTCTAGATTTCACATCTTATTGTTCAACTGTATATTTGACTTCAACCAATTGTTTAAATATAGATATCATATTATTTATGTGACTAGACATAGTGATCTCGTTTGATACCTTGAATATGAATAATTGTAGATTCAATGAAAATTTTGCATCAACTACTTATGCTTCAAATACCTTATTCAAATTGTTTAAGGTTACTTTAAATAATTTATCCAGGTCTACATGACGCAAATCAGAATTTGAGAAAGTAAGACCAATAATAGCCTTGGCTTTATCGACTCTTCTTTTCCATTCCAATCATTTATTTGTATCTACTTGTCATGTTTTATTCCTTTTACAATTCCCTACAGATTTTTAATAATCAAACACATTTGAATTTTTAATTTAATGGAAATTGAATCCAAAATATTTCTCTATTGGTAATTCCATTGTTTTATAGCCAAATATATTCATACATGGACTAATTTTTGCCACAAATTGGTATATACAACTAGAACAAGAAATAAATACCTAGATATTCCACTATTCTATCAGAGATCTTGCCAACAAAAATAAATTTTATCCTAATAATACATAAAAAAATGATAGATGTTAAAATATATCCATAGATATCAATTCACAAATACACATCTTGTTAATTTCAAACCTGATTTGCTAAAATAGATTTTAATTTATAGCTAAATAACAAGAAACTATACAACGAACTATATAGTTGCATACATATTGTATGATAGCAATTGAGCATATTGATTTTGAAGTTGTGGTAAGATGATGACTGAGCATATCGATTTGGTGGTTATAGTACAACAAAGGATGAGTGTTTGAATTTGGTGCCTTTAGTATGATGATGGAAGTGTGTATGGAGATAACAATTGAGCAATTCATAATATGACTTAGCATATGGATACAATGGCTTAACCATTCATATGCCTACAGTTCAAATTGTACAACTGAAATTCCAAATCATATGGTTATATGGTGGGTGGTTGGCTTATCCAATGGATGCATCCTTCACATTCTTCATGTGCATATTTTAGAACTTGTGGTGGACAAAATCTTACTTCTTCAATCCCATGGACTCATCTAATCACACCTTTCTATTGTTATTTCTAATACCAATTTACAGTAGGCTTGCAAATTGATTCATATAGTTAAGAACAATTTAAACATTAAGTAATGGCACACAACACATCAAGACAATACACATAGATTACCATGGAAACCCCTCTCTCAAGGGAAATCCAACAAACTAGTGAGCTTTCCACTCATATATTAATCAAATAGTCATAATAAGTGTTTACAATTGTGATTTGCTAAACCACAAATCACACTTCATTTCCTTTTTCCATACATATTTCATAGCCATTACATCTTATTTATAGATTAAATACAACCAACTGCTCATTAATGACAATCAATAACTTCCTAACCACTTTTAGTTAGTTTGTTATAGTTGACTTGACTAGGTTAACCTTAATTGATTTTCCATTGAGATTTTGGTTGTTCTGTTGACTTCCACAACCAATTGTTTACCTTCAACCAAACAACTATTTCGGTCGGTTAATCAACCAGACTTCCACCATTTGTTGACGTCTGACTCTAGTAAAATTATACGAGTCGTCTATCGAATTTACTAGTTGATTTACATGCAAATACTATAGCATTCCCAACATTCTACCACTTATATTCTTCATTTCATAAACATGAGATTCAGAACTTCAATTCACTTAAGCGGGGTTTAACAATCCCATCATTTCCCTACACCATGAAAACTTCTTTGTGGTCACCGAATTGGTTAATGAGTCTACAACATTTTTCACAATGTCTTCCTTTTCCATAAACACCTTCTAGTTCTCCACCATTTCTCCCACAAAATAGTACTGCACCTTTGTCTTTGAATGATATGTTGGTTATTTACCAAGAAGATTACATTATGATTGTCACAATCCAACCAAACTAATGAACGTAATTTATGCAATCAAAATTCCTTAGAAGCATGAGTAATCATTCATGTATTCAACCTCAGTAGTAGACATTGCAACTACTGAATTCCTCCTACTCATTCAACTAACTTCTCCATTGAATAACTTGAACACATATCCGTGTGTAACTTCTTACTATTGTTCTCAAATTTTCCCTTAATTTCTTTAAAAAAAGTTATTATTATTTATGTTCCTATTAATATTTGCATTGCATTAAGAAGAAAATAAAAACTTTTCATAGTTACTTTTATCATTGTAAATCCTAGCTTTCTTGTTGCTTCCCATTTGTTTTATGTGGCAACAAATTTTAGCGTTAAAATTTTACCCTCTCTACTATTTCACAATGAGACTCTTTTTCTTTTCTTTTCTAGGCATTGGATATTTAATGTCTTTGTGTATCCATATATGCAGTGTTGGTAATTTATTGCATTGGGACCACTTATCACATTGGATTTCAAAACTTGTCCCTACTAGTGTTTTGAAAAGATGCTTTTGTGGTAATTGCTATGTATTGTAAAGTATAACACACTACTGCTCTTTTTTGAAAGCAAACCATTTTAGATCGAATTCATTTTTTTAAATTTTACTTGTGTATTGATGCATATTATTGTGTATGACGCACTAGTGCATATACCTATACAATACACATTGATCAACCCAAAAACATTTTTAACTTGAAATCATTCAATTTATATGTAAAACACATTTCATAGTTTCTCTATTCTATGACGTAGGACATTTAATGATAGAATATATCTGAAAGAAGTTTAAGGAAAAACAACTTGTTGCAAAGATTATGATGGATCACATCCCAAAAAGAGGACAAGCTAAGTTCTTTAAATTTTTCATATAAAATTAATCTATTTTAATTGTTTGTAAGTTTAAATGACGTGTATTGGTTAATGTGTGCAACATAGAGAAAAAATTGAAGAAACTTGATAAGGTTGTTTTCAATTTGAGTGCAAAAGTGCATAAAATCTTGATGGAAATATTTCAAAGAGAAGAATTAAGTGAATCAAAAGCAAGGGGGATTTACCTTATTGAGCAATATCTTATCAAGTTCATTCATAAATGGGGGTTTTTAATTGTGAAAAATAAGGTCAATATATCATAGGTATTGGGGGCAAGGCATAGGGTATGGGGGTTTTATAGGTATTGGGGGGGCTATAAAAAGGGGATTCTATTAAAAATAAGGAATAAATCATAAAAAGAAGGTTTTTTCATTGGAAATATGTATTGGGAGGGGGGGGGGNATCAACATGAAGTTTATCTTCTTTTTAGTAATAATGTACTTATTAAGAACAATCACTCACATGTTTCAAAAATTCTATTTCACATTTGTTGAATGTTGTGAAGGGACCAACAGTGAAGGAAGGATTTGTTTTGCTAAGAAGATGCAAATTATAAATGATGTAAATGATGATGAATTAGTTCTCAATTCATCTAGAGTGGTACTAGAAATTAAAGATAGGAGATATTTTTTATAAAACTATGATGGATATAGTAGAAAGAACTGTAGATGTCGTTTTGATGTGCTTTACACAAATAAAACCAATGACTCAAATAATCAGATTATATATAAACTACAACAACCATTTCTAGAGAAATGGTCAATGAATTCTATCATATTGCCATAACAAATACATTAATAACAAAAAAATCATTTAAAAATATTTTTTCTAAACATATTTTTTCGATAATATGTATATATCACTACGAAATATTATGAAAGTTAATATTACACACACGCACACACATATTCATTTTTTAGGAAGATTATGGAAATTTCAAAGGGCGAATGAGATGATATTCAAAACATATAGATAAAGATGTCTAAAAGAGTGTACAAGTGGATGGTAAAGGAAATGAATATAATTGCATAACGGGAAAATCCACTTCAACAACAGTGTGCATCAACTTATGTAATTACTATTTTCTTATTTTATGTATATTTAATTTAACTATTGCATGAAATACTAATTTTCAATTTTTTTTTGCAGAAAATTAAAGAAAATGAAACCCATTCAACACATAAGACAAGATTGAAAGGAATAAAATGGTTGTTCACAAAGTTTGTGAGTATAACTTTTGTTTTCCTTAAGATTTCATATTTGTTGTGAGCTTTATATTTTAACCAATTTACAATTGTCATTCGATATCTTCTAACAAGTACTAGCATACAAAGAAGAGCTATATGAAGAATTGATTAATAGTGGTAACGCTAAGCAAGGATTGTGAATACTATATGTTGTAGTATGAAAAGTTAATTGTAAAATTTGTAAGTAGCTATGTTGTTTTACTTCCCTCATTTTAGGATATCTATTGTGTAATCATTTATGATATATCTTGTGTGATTGTGTTTTTATATTTAAGGAATATCCACAATCACATAAGATCACAAGAGATATCAGAATTAATCCACATTATTATTAATATAAATTAATTCTTTCAATGGAGAAATCAACTCATATTCACTTGCATCTTCTAGAGGGAAACCCTTTATAAGCTGAGCTCCACTTACAATATTTTTTTCCACACCTCATAAGGAGGACTCCGTCCTTATATATAGATCATAAGATACGTCTAACCTCCTAACTACTCAGTGGACCTTCTTTAATGAGGTATCATTACATTTATTCATTAACAACTATCACAATGGACCTTATTTAATAATAAGAAACATAGTGGACCTAGTCCACTTTATCTTGAATGGCCTCCATTATTACCCTACTGGGCCCTTCAACTCCCCATTACACCCTTTGGGAGGTTCATAACAAATTTATTGAACATGTTGTCCTAGTTGGATAACATGTGACCAATAAGTAACAATTACATATTAATTTTTTATTATTGTGGACATTTATATTGTCCTATTTTATATGACGAATGATATTTTATTTATATATAATAAAATGAGTTTCTTATCTATCATATTGTTCAATGTTGTAAAATGTTGTAAAATGTTACATTGCTAATTAAATATATGGACGATTAATATATATTAATATGAATTATTAAATATTACAATAAATAGGTGAATAATATAATGGTACAACACATTAATACAATCATTATATAAACACAATAATTAAAAATTCAAATATTAATATTATTATCAAAATAATTTAATTCTTTTATAATTAACTAGAAATTTAAAAAAATAAAATTAAAATTTAAACACATTGATGCAATGTATTGATGCAATGTGTGAGACATATGTAAATCATTAACGATGTGGTTATTTTTATGTTGTGAGAAATTAAACACTAATGTGTGTTATTAGATAAGTCACACTAGTGCTTTTTATTTATTGTCATGAAAGTACTTGCATCGTTTTTCTCAAGTGAGAATAATAACAAGTACTTTATGTATAACATTTTCATTAGTGCTATTATGTGTAGTAAGTGCATCAAAATCCACATACCATCACTATTAAATTTACAAGACATTGCAATGCATATGACAATATAAGCATTGGTGTGCAGTTGTGAACGATAGACATCGGTGTCTTTAAGAAGGATAATAAGCATCGATGATTCATATCTTAATACACACTAAGATCAATGCGTGTATGTTCAAGATGCACTAGTGCATACCAGTGCATGTATGTTTATGGAGTACTAGTGTGTTCATATGATATATGAACATTGATAAAAAAGAATCTTAACTATAACTTTTGGTTATCCATTTTTTTAGTCACTAATGAACATCCATTATGACCTTTACCAAGCCTCAATTACCATTGTCCATTATGACCTTTACCAAGCCTCAATTATCAATGGTAGAGGTCTTAACAGAGCATTTTAATTTTTTTTTGTCAATTCTGTTAGTATTATATTATGTTTAAGCTTCCAATGTTATAGCTTGGTTATTATCTACTCATCAACCTGTTATTGCTTGAAGAGAATTGTTAAATTGACATTGTTGTTGATTATTTAAAAAGAAATGTTGTGAGTTTAATCGTAACAATCCCATAGCAGTTACGATGGTTTGGAATGTTACAAAATCCCATGTCAAAATGTATGTTGTAATAGATATTTTCATTGATAATTCGTGTATCTTTACCCAATTCTAAACAACAATGGGATTGATATTGACAACTTCAAAGGCCCTCCTTCTAAATGTGCTTGAATTTTAATTCTCAATATTACTTGATCACATGAAAATGAATGGTGTTTGAGGGGTTTCTTCATTGAATTGCAATAATTTTGTCTTCAAGCATGTATTTGGATTTGTACATTTCAAAATTAGTTAGTTGCTCATATTGAATAGGGCCAATTTTCTTCTTGAGCCCTTCAATCTTGAAAATACAATGACCACCTCTAGTGACGTTGATTGGTTTGATCAACTACACCAGGCATTTAGTGAGACATTAGTAGGCAAATATCGTCTCTAAGATTTAACATGAAATATTAAATAGTGACAAGGAAAGCCTTGCAAATTTTGGTTAAAATTTATTTACATGCAAAGATAAAGCAAATAATTCCATATGCACATTAGAGGATGATTCCAAGCAATGAACTTCACCATCACCTTGATAGACGATTGAATACAATCTAAAACTAAAATATACATTAAACCAAATCAAACATGTAGAATAACCAAAGAAAGTAAACCCACATAGTCATGTTGTTGTTGTAGCCTTTCTATAATCATGCTGGAGGTGAGCAAACATGTACTCAACATGCAATTTTGATCATAGAAAGCAACCCAAATCTACACATTTCTTTAAGTGTATAACATAGGGTGAAATCTCTACTAAAATTCAAAGAAACAATCCGCATTCACTAAATCCTTAGGTTGCATAATAGATCTCTAGATTTTAAAATGGGCTATGCAGTACTCACAAGCCAAATAAAAACTATCAACAAAACTATAAATTAGAAGAAGTCTAAAAGCCAAAGTGAGGAACCAAAGGACCTTGCAAAGATACACATATTGCCCCAAATGCTTGTGAACCACTTGATTTTAATCAACTTGTAAATCCCCAAATCCTTGCAACTCATATATGTAATTACCAACATAAAACCCAAATCAATTTGCAAATTGTGACCCAAAATCTTCCATGGCATAATATGGATCGATTTCCAAAGCCCCAAATTCATACCAATAGAAAACCAAAATCAATACTAGCATACCAATAGAAAACCAAAAGCAAAACCCTAAGCATGAAACGATACCAATGAAAAACCCAAAGCAACATTGTTATTTTACTTGGTTACTTTGATCATGTTCTCTATTCATCTTCAAAAAGTTGAGTTATTCATTGTGTGACTGTCGTTGGAGAGAAGATAGTGGGACAAAGTTTCATGAGATCATTTTTCCTCATTGACCAACTTTTCATCTAGTTTGAGACTTGGACTAAGAGGGAACACTTGTTGCATAAATACATGTGGAGTGGGTGAGTTCACACTCGTGGGTGCATATAAATATTTCATTTAGGGTAAAAATATGTTGTGTAAGTGAGTTAGAACTTGTAAGAAAAGTTGAGACGTTGTTGATTGCGTAACCATTGTTGGAAAGAAGATAGTGGGACAAAGTCTCATGAGGGCAATTTTCCTCATATATCACCTTTTCATCTAATTTGAGACTTGGACTAAGAGGGAACACTTGTTGCATAACTCCATGTGGAGTGGGTGAGTTCATACTAAGTGCAAAGAAATATTCAATGTAAAATACAAATATATTTTGTAGGTAAGTTAGCACTTGTAGGCATATTCCACTTGTAGGAGTACACTTGTGGATCCATTCTTAGTTTGTGGACCCCTTAAAAGGTGAGCGTTTCACTTGTCCTTACTCTTTTTACTATGTTAAATTAAGGAGTGCACACCACTTAATCATTAGGGACAGAAGACAAAGGAGAAAGCATAAACCAAATGTAACCTCTTTGTTGTGTGATTTTTCGTTTGGGTTGATGTATCTTAAACAAGGATTTGCCAATAGTGGTATCATAGGTAGGGTTTGCAGTGCTTGTGAACCTAGCTATGTTTGTGAAAAGCTTTGCTTGGGATAAGTTATAAATGTTTTACATTTTGCTTGAGATAAGTGGATAGAGTTGATTTCTTGTATTGTGATTATTTTTACAGTCCAAAATTTTTGAGTGGATTTGTGGTTGATTTAATGAATAATGAGTGTTTTTTATTTTTTTTAGTTAATTTGATTTTTGAGTAAATTTATGGTTAATTTAATGAATAATAAGTGGTTTCCACTTTTTAGTTGTTTTTATTAATTGAAATTCAAAATATGAATTTAATTATTTTTTTTATTGGTTGAAATTCAAAATATGAATTTAATAAATTTAAGAGTTGTCGAGTCTATCGGTCAATTCAATATGTTAGAATTATGATTTAAATAATAAATCGGTTATAAATATTATATGCTTTTTCTTTGTTCCAAATTCCAAATAAACAATTATAATATATACATAAAATAATTACTTGTTAATCCATAAATCACTAACAGTGACAGGGTTAAATTAGAAGAAATTATAATGACATGTTGTTTATATCTCACCTAGGTCAGTAATAACACCTAAGTGAGACATACACAATATATAATTATAATTAAGTAACATATAAGATAACTTGTTCCTGACACATAAATCTACTTCAAAGTACCTGGCCTCTAGGGGAAAAGCAGTCTAAAGCGGTCAAACTGACCAACAGATACGGTGTTACTCGACAGTTCTGTGAGTTTCTGTTTGATTCAAGCAGGGAATTACTCGAGTGGCAGGAAACGGTGCAATTTGTCGCACTTGTGTCCTGCATCTTTTTTTTTTTTGTTGGAAACTGCGGAGGGATTGTTGTTTTTATGCGCGGGACTGCGATTTTGGAAACCAGCAGAGAACCCGGCCGGCTGACAATGTTCACGAGCTCTCAGTATTTGACTAGTTCTGAGTGTTTGACTAGTTGGTGAATGTAGGGTAAAGCAACAGATTTATAAATTTGATTGATATATGTTTGGGATATATATTGTAAAATTAAAATCTTTGGTTGAAGTGTAGTATTGAGAGAATCTTTAAATTCAATAATATATATATCTCAATTTATATATCATTTATGAGTTGGTTGATGGGTATCATTAATAGAGAATCTTTCAATTCAATAATATATTTCAATTTATATAGTAGTTATGAATTTACGAGTAATGGGTATTATTGATTTTCGTGAATGATGATATTATTATAACCATAGATTCATCTTAAAAGGAATTTACCAAAGGTTAATAAATCAAATTTTTGGAAGTACAAACTTTTTTTAGTGTGCAAATGTTGAGGAAAGGTTTTTATTTATTAAATCTTTGTAGTTATATATATATATATATGCTGTAAACATTTTAAATCTAATTTGAGTCAATATGTTATTTTAAAAATATTTTATTATTATTTTTATAATATTTATTGTTTTTAAAAAATAACATTTGTAAGCTCTAGAATGAGCCCGGAAAGAGTTACACATCTCCCTACTGGGCATGAGCCTCTTCTGGGCAATGAAGGACTGAAATGTTCTACAGCAAGATATTTCTTAATCACCAAAAACAAAAGGAAGAGTTGGCTAATGACTCTAAGATTGAGATTTTCCTAGCCATTTTTACCTGAATCTAGATATAAATCTTATTGAATCACAAGTTTTCATTGTTCAAAGCTCATTATTTTATTGAAAAATAAATTTATTGCTCTTCAAAATCTTTGGACACGTAGATCATATAATTTCAACAACATATAGGTACAATTTTACCCAGATTTCATCCTGAAAAAATTGCCTAAAAACCCTCCAAAGATAGAACGTTTAACTTACACTTTAAAAAAATATGTATGGTGTTAAGTGAATGTATTGTGTCAAGTGCTTAGAATGGCTGTACTCTAAGCTGTTAGAGACTTTGATTGCTGACAGGTATTGTTGATTGCCTGGTGGATTTTGTGTAATATATACATTTCCATAGATCTAATGGTGTAATATATAGCATCTAATTTCAATAAATGGTCTGCAATTCCATGCTTATTAGTCACCAATTGAAATTGGTGTTCTCGTTTATTTGCTCAGAGTATGCATTGTGTTATGGCCTTAGAATGGCTGTACTGTACGCTGCTAGAGTCTTTGATTGTCTGTTGCTTGTCTGGCCGTATGATTAATATTGTTTTAACAAGAATTGGGTACCAACTGGTTTGGAGGATAGAAATGTGTGAAGTTTTAACGTCCGTTTGTTGGTTCCCTCTTGGCTTTTATGGTTTTTTAACCTTTTTACTGTATTTTGCAATTTCTTAGTATACTCCAACGGTTAGTTGTATTTTGCATTTTCTTAGTATACTCCAACGGATAGTTGAAGTATGAAGATTCAAGCATCTAATGGTGTCAACGAGCATTTCACCGACGTATAGTTATTAGTAACTGAAGGGCTCGCGTGTGTTTTAAGTTTCTGGGTCTTGAAATTCCTTCATTGAGAGCTCAAATTCCTTCATTGAAAGCTCCAACTGAATTTGGTTCAAACGTATATATGAAGCAGAGAATAAACAAATAAAATGTGTTTGAGGTGGTTTAGATGCTGCCTACTAACAACATTGGAAGGTGGTGAACAGTAAGTTGGAAACTGATCTTGATTGTGAATGGAGAAATCATTAGTATATATCAAGGTATAGTTGAGAAGTCTGCTGCAGGCTTACTATGAGTCCAGTCTAGAAGAAGAAGATAGGAGCTATGGCTGCACTGGAAGCACTGGCTATAGGACTGAGCATAGTGTTTGGGGGGTTTGTTCTTGTATTGCTAGCAGAGCTCTTATATGTCATCGTCTGGAAGAGGTATGGTATCCTGAGCAAAAGAGTAAGAAGAATAGATACGGAGTGCAACAGAGGGATATGCAACTTTGCCAATGAAACAGCACTAGTTGGGTCCTTTGGAGGTTACTCTGCATCTTCGGTGGATACAGAGTTTGTAGCAAATGTATTCCCCATGAGATCAGAGGCCACTGAGAGGGACACAATGTTCATGGATGGTGTGTTTGGGGAACCCAGGCTTCTGTTCACTATCGAGGAAGAGACCGAGGAGGATATGGAGTTTGAGGATCCTGTGAAAGAGCACAAGGAATCTGCTACCTCTTTTTTCCCTGTCCAGGCATTGCACTCTGAATCTCTGAAACAGCCATCAGAATCACCATCTCCAATGGAACAGCAGCTGCTGCAAAGGCAGTTTCATCACTCAATTGGAATATTCCAATCTGAATCTCTGAAACCACCATCAGAATCACCATCTCTAAAGGAGCAGCAGCTGCTACATAGGCAGTTTCCTCACTCAATTGGGATACTCCACTCTGAATCTCCAAAACCGCCATCAGAATCACCATGTCCAAAGGAGCAGCAGTTGCTGCAGAGGCAGTTTCCTCACTCAATTGGGGTATTCCAGCAGCCAAAGATCTTGAGGTCAATCTCTACAAAGTCCATCCCATGGAGTCCTACAGCAATGCAGCAGCAGAATGTGTTGCAGGGGCCATCAGATTTATCGTTGCATTCTTCCTGCAGTCATCTTTCATCTTCTCCTCGCTCTTTATCCTCCAGCTCTCCTTCCAGTCCAACTTCTCCCTCCATATCTCCTACCCTCATCTCTCCCAAGTACCAAGCATTCTGCAGCTCTGGTTCAAGTTCTCCTGAGCTATTACGTGTCTCCAACCCCATTTATGAGCTTGATTCCAATGAGATCTCCTGCAACACCCAACCCAATGCTTTTTCGGGGGAAAATGAAAATGAGATTGAAATTGAAGCTCCTTGCAAGATCCAGTCCTCTGGATGCTCATCCCCACATGAGACTGAAACACCCTTCGACACACCAATGGCCTCCCCATCTCTTCTTAGTCCATGTGGGACTCCACCCATGACACCTCGTCTCACACCCATCAAAGCTTCAAAGGATTCCTGTGTGATCTCCATTGAAATGGCTAATCAGAGGTCTGGAACAAGCTACATTTCTTCATCAGTAGAAAGCGATCTCTTTTCCTCTTCATCAAAAAGCAGCTCTCCTTCCTCAGAGAGCTGTCACGAATCTCCCATTTTCCATTATCCCAAAAGACCTTCAAGGTCCCGTACCATGGTGGTGCCTTCTTATTCCAATACTACTGGTAGGAAACCCACAGTAATGGAGAAAAGGGCATTCGCTTCCCTATTCAATAGGCCTTTTCTCCAGTCCCTCCCCCTCGTTTGAATGGACTCCAATTCCAAGGGTTTGCAAAGGAACAAAGCCTAGCTCAAACAGCAGCTCCAATGCTAGCAGCCCTTGCTGCGGCACAGCCCCATCTCCCCAATGTTGGCCCCATGTTTTTAGCACTTTCCTCCTTTATGTGAGAAGTGTTGTCTGAGTACAGTAATCCGAGATACCTATCATGCGGTGTCCTGAATTATTCTAGGATTATAAAATTTCCATCTTTACTTCACCCAATCCCATCGTGGAGACACCACTCACTCTACACTCTGTAGCCGGTCACAGATTCACGGACAACCCCGATCTCAAGGGAAAAAAATGTTGGGGTTGTGTTGCATTTCTGTGAAAATTTGTAAGGATCGAATGCCTTAGAAAGCTATAGTAGCCATGCTATAACTTCTGTGAATATTCTCTATCAATTTAGTACGGTGGATTGGTCGACTTTTCTTAGACATTCTGCCTCTATCGGTTTTCCATGACTTTTTGTGAATGATTTTTCATGGCCGACTTGTTCATTCAGCGTTGCTATCGTTAATTGTCATTGATTGTGTTTGGGGTTTAACTGTGTGATTTATGATCAAAATTTTCACTAAATTACAGGACAAATGGGATGTATATGATCCATATGTATTTATGGATATAAAGTTGAGAACGTATATTAGTAGCTTGTAGGTTTACATGAGAGGAGGGTAGGTATAGCTATACTGAAAACTCTGGACTGAGCTGATACTAAGCCAATAGAAACAAGTTATATGATGCCTAAAAAAGTTCTCAACACCACCCAAATTTCAGCACAAACAGATTTATAATCAAAATTTTCACTAAATTACAGGACAAACAGATTGAAAACCAAAATTTTAACTAAATTTAGTACAAACAGAGTCAGGACAAAATTGTTCACCTAATCTTCTACCAGAAAGCCTTTTTCACATTGTTTTGCAAAGGGCACTTCAGGTCCAGCTTTCATAGATTCGTCATGTGCTTTGAATGGTGGTTGTTCTTAATGAAAAAGAAAATTCATTAATCTAGGTTATCAATTTGTTTACAATCATAATCTTTTCAGGGTTTTGTAAACATTCTGTTTGATTTTCAGCACTCTTTTTAATTTCTTTAAAACTCTTTAATACGGAGGACATAATAAAAGAACATTCATATCCTATATCATTGCAAAAATAAATAATATTATAAACATCAAAAGTATTTTTTCCAAGGTTGTAACTTCAAAATTAATTATAATTATTTTCAATTTTAAAATATAATTCTATAACAATTTCAAATATATTAATAATTAAATAATTACAAAATTTTATAAAAACTTTTCATTTTACTTCCGAAGTTTAATACTTACTATTTTAATTAATATAAATAACTTACATTTGTGACATTGACATTTCAAATATGTAATGCATCTAAAATTAATAAATTATTATTAATTTTTGTTTATATATTTTATTTATTATTTTAAATATGTTTGACAAAAAGTCAAAAATAAAACAAATGTAATGAATTAGTCTTTTATTAATAAAAGATACTGAATGAAACAAAAGTGGAATAATTGTTGAAGAGTGTTTGCTGATACACAAGAGGAAAAGACAAGTGGATGAAGCTACTGAGTGAGAACTCAAGGTGCACGAGGCATCTTCCCCAAAATCAGGTCACAACTCTTAGTTGAGTGCTAAAGAACAGGAGGCTCATAAATGACCAAGTTCTAGGCAAAATACTATATAATAGTATTTCCATTAGCAAGCAGGAGGCTAGCATTGGACAGGGATTACGATAATGCAAGAGCTGACGCATTAAGTGGATTTTTCTCTTGTGGTTCAGGGAATAGGCTTGGGGGTTCTGTTAACAATAAAATTAAAATCCTTGAGAGTGTTGCTTTGAAAACACATTTCTACTTCGCCCGTAACATGAAGATTAGAGTTTTTGAACAATTTGACCACTACTTCCACAAAGGAAGAAATGTTTGAAGACAAGGTGGCTCTAAAGAGAACAATTATATGACCACTTGAGGGCTAAAGCCCAATTCTTATAACTCACACAGTGAAAAATGCCTAAAATGGGCATTAATTATCCTAGGAATATTGAAAGTCAAGTTGAAATGCCTAAAAACTAAGGAAAGAGGGTTTTTTTAAGGAAATAATCAAAAACTTTAAAAATCCTAATCTCACATTCATTATCAAGAGATGGGGTGCTCAAAGCCCAATCCTATAAATGGAAGGCATATGAGGTGAATTAGGGAGGACAAGGATGAAAAACAAAAGCATGCTGTAGGAATTCGATGATAGATATAGTCTTTTTCACATCATAGTTTCTTTGGTGATCATTGGCATTAACGGAGAATGATAGTTTAGAGCAAGGAAGAAAGGGATTCACCTATTATTATTGGGTTGTAATCACTTTCCTCTCATTTTAATATGATGTAATATGATTTTCCCCAAAATGTTGTGTTTGAATCTATGCATTTTTATGTGTTCTTTGTTAATATTTGGTAGATAGATTTCAAGCTTTTTTAAAGTTTTCAAAAGATAGAGGTAAGGAACTAGCAAACAGGCTGCTAATGGAGGCCTAAAGGCTAAGGAGGCTGGAGCAAAAGGATCTTCCACGAATGACACGCTTCAAGAGGTAATCTCCTTCCTTCCCCCCAATCTCTTCTTTGAAAATGTTAAGAAATCTCAGGAAGCTTTCATTTATTGCATGTATTTTTGTCAGCAGGATTCACCCCCCACAGTTAAGGATAAATAGGTTGTAGACATGTCCCTGCGGTCAAATCTACCAACAAGTTTTGGATCAAGTAACATGGCTGCTCTAGGAGTTGGTTGGGAGGAACGGCTATTCCATTTTTGTTTTTCTAGCAGTGGTGCCAGGTTTTTACTCTATGTTTTAATTACAGTAGGATATTTATTATAGATATGGATTTGTAGCTATAATAATAAGTATAACTGCTTTATGCAATTTTATTGAACAATTATCTAGCATGTATCGATTTTAAATCTTATTTGTATATTAATTCTAAATCTGTTCATTGTTTTTGTTTATATCTATGAATGATTAGATCTGATTAATAAGGCTGCTTAGATCAGGCATCCATACCCGAGTTAAGGATTTCTAAATGAAATTATATGTTGTATAATCGATTCATTTCCTTGAACGATTATATATCGACGAATTATATGTGATCTTTCCAATGCCGTAGACCTAGTTAATGTTTGATTAAAGTAGTAATAGTTAACATGTTTAAATACTAAACAATTTACAGTTAGATTGAAATCAAGGAAATGTAATTAAATTATTTATAGACTATCAAGATAGATAAACCATACATTTACGATTTATGACTTAGCTAATTATTTAGTTAAAGAATCACAAGTATCTACAATTGCATATTAATATAGATATTTACCTACAAGATAGATATTATTCGATTGTCAACAAACAATCACTTGTAGCATAGATATACCTAACATATCTAACATTATCCTTTATGGATCTAAAAGCTAACAGTTAATGACCAGACTTAAAAGCATCCAAAGTAATCCACATTATAGTTGTAAACAAATCGCAGAAGCGAATATTCCATTTCCAAAGACCGGTAGTAAGCCCATCTACGATGGTAGACGAGCATTAATGAAATACAGTAAGCATATCAATAACAAATCCAAAACAAGTTACAGGAATGCATGATATCTTTAACCATGATCTCAATAATAAACTACTCCACAAAAATCGCAAGACCCTATGGTCGTATTGTTTTTAAAACAATAACAAGTTAAAGGTTATGGTCGTAAGCCCATTTTAATGGCTACCATCGTTTACACAAAAGATGAGCACAAGACAATTATACAGTAGCTGACCAGTGCTGCATAGTAACGCTAAACCCTCATCTGGGTTAGTACTATTATTATTTTTACTACATACTTCCATTGTAAACAGAACCGAAATATCTTTAAGCAACATTCTTATCAAAACATATTCATGGTCGTAAGACCATCGAAGGATGGCAACCAATATTTTAATCAAAGGTGTATACAGGTATAACCATATAGAAATTCACAACAAAGACGTTGAAGCTCGTTTCATTTCTTTATACATTAAAATTTATCAAAACAAATGTATGCATACAAGGTGTGGCTGTAAGACCATCCATGATGGCTTCCACCATTGTTTTAAACCCTAAACAACTTCCCACTACATAGTAAGCAAAGTGGTGGTTCCATTTGCGATGGAACCCACAACACTAACGCATGCACTAAAATGAGCCATAAATCACTTAAAAACAATACAAAGAAGAAAGGATGTAAATCCCTCTGTAAAATAGAGTTAAACCCCATGGTTTTCAAACAAACACATGACACTTATCTTGCACAGAGCGAGAGTGGCTTTCCTTCGCTAGGATCCTTCCGCTCAGGTTCTAGTACCTGCGATAAGCACAACTTATTTCAACGACGATGGTTGAAGTTATTTTAATTACAGAAAGAAAACCAGAGTAAGGGTTTGGGATTCATTACCTAGGCATTCTAAGACGTAGGCCTGGGAGGAGATGACCCTGTCACCTTCCCTGTCAGTGCTACCAACCTGCAACAAAGGCATCAGTTGCAGTCAAAACAACTTATTAAACCATGTAAACAAGTTTGAACTTTACAGATAAACGCTAATACTCTTTACCTTATGCGAGTTGCAGAGAGGCCAGGGATCAGCTCCTTTGGGAAGACCGTTATTCCTCCTCTACATGCACAAACAACCATTTTAGTGGCAGTTACAGTTAAACTAGTAAAAGAAAAATATGTTTAAAAACTTGCAGCATTAAATCCATTTTACCTGGTGAAGGGCAGCAATGAACTGGAATCGATGGCTGAGCGAAACAACGAGTTACCAATGTCCAAGAGGCCATGAACAAGTGCAAGAATACCTTGGCATGAAACCAGTTACATTTCCATCAAACACCATAGCAGTGGTTACACCAAAGGCACCAACAAATCACCATTAACATAGCAGAGCTCAACTCTCTCTCTCCAACAGACCAAGCTAACAATGAATGCAGGGTTCAGAAAGCAAAGGAAACACATTAAAACTATTGCAATATAAACCAACGATATAATATATTATATTAACATTGCAAAACCATGGTTTAAAGTCATGTTGATATCCACGTTTAATCTTTACACCCTTCGTGTCTTAGGACCAAGGTCCTTTACAATACATTATACCTTGCGCTTAGGACTATGGTAAGTCTTGTGGCCACATAAATCATTATCATAAACTCTTATTACATTGCAAGGTGGGATCAAGACTATGGTGTAGTCTCCCAACCATTGGGCTAGTAAGGCCCTAGAAAAATATAACAAAAATCAAAGCAAAAAACTGTAAAACATCACCTTCAGGCGTGGTTGTACGCAATGGTTAGAACTTTTCCATTACCCTAGCTGGTGATACCTGACATATGCATCGAAATGATATAAGTAACTTACATAAGGATCATTAATTAAACTCATAAGTAATATTGCTTGCTAAGAGTTGTATGAAGATTGCTAGTTAAATGCATATACAATTATTTTTTTTAGGATTTTTGAGTTGTGTCATAGAACGGTATCAGAACATGGTTACAGCACTATGCTTGAATCGGTTCAACACTAAAACTACTTAAGAAATAAAAAAACTAATTTTACTTTATTTTTTGGTTTGATTTTCTTACAATACATGAAGAGAAGGATACCTTTATTTTTGCAGGGAAAACATGGTAGACGTAGGGATGTTTGTAGAAAAAGCGTCTCACCCTAGAAATCCTATAAATAATGAAGATGGTAATCTAAGGGATGGGGAGATCTTGATAAAACTAAATGAAAGTCAATATAATAAGTTTGAATTGCAAAGAACTGTTAAAGAACTAAGATCAGAGCTAAAAATAGTTAAGGAGGATATTGAACGAATCCTAAAAGCTCAGGAGGAACTGAATAATATTGTGACTACCTAAAATACATAATGACGAAAAAGAGAAAAACAAGGAACCTAAACATACCATGCCAAAAACTACACCCTACAAATGTAAGGGAAGGAAACTAGAATTTTCCAGTCATAAAGTTGAAACTTTCAATGAGAAATATGTCAAGCATCACACAGAAAAACATCAAGATTCCAATGAAAGTAGTGATGATAATAATAAAAAAAATAAATACAAACCATATGAAGAAATATTTGGGGAGTTTTAAAATATTAAACCACCAATGTTTAATGGTGAAATTGAAAAAGGAGAAGAAGTTGAATCCTAGTTGTTAGGGATAAAAAAATACTTCCAAATCTATAATTACTCCTACGAACTGAAAGCTAAAATGGCCATATATAATCTGGCTGAAAAAACAGATATATGGTGGCAAGATATAAATAAAGTAACGGGAATAAATGAAAGATATGTAACTTGGAAAACATTTAAAAAGAATTTTAAAAATAAATACATGTCAGAACAGTATTACGAAGAGAAGGCTAAGGAATTTTATGAGTTAAGACTAGGAGCTATGACTATGAAAGAGCTCTGTAGTAAATTCCCAATTCTGCTTCGTTACGTACCTTATATAATTGATTGAAAACCAAAGATACAACGTTTTCTTAGTTGCTTTCCTATCATGTTTAAAGAGCGGATTGAGTATGACAATTCGAAGACACTGGAGGAAGCAATGAGAAAGGAAAATTTCTATTACGACCAGAATAAAAATAAAAGAGAAAGTATACCAATTTGGAAGACAAAAAGATGAAATAATTTTGATCCAAAAAATAAAAATAATAAATTCCACAAAAATATAGGGAATAATTATAAAGGCATTAGGGAAGTAACTATAAAAAATTTAAACCATAGAATTCTACAGTAAAAGAAAGGGAACCTCCCACTAATTTTAATAAGAATAGTGCATAGAGGGAACCCTTAAAATGTTGGGAATGTGACGGACCACATTATTTTAAATACTGTCCAATAAAAAAGAAAAAATTTAATGTTCACTCCATTTAGGAAGTTGTTACATTTGGAGACATGGCAAGGAGCATGCCCAAAATCAGTGTTGTGTTGGAGAACCGACAAGAAGACCATCAAACTTCAATGGTTGAGATCTAAGGTATGATAAAAATTCAACCTATTTCCATCTTAATTGATCTAGGTGCAAGTTTGAGTTATATATCACCTAGAATAGTTTAATTATGTAAATTAGTACCCAAAAAAATTAATAAGTCATGGCTGGTACAGTTAGCCATGGGTACTAAATGTAAAGTCACTTGTTATGTTAAAACTGTGAATTATTAATTAATGATTTCATTACGCACACTGATCTGAATATTTTACCTTTAGGTTCCTATGATTTGTTAATGGGAATTGATTGGCTAGAAAAATACAGAGTAATGCTAAATTGTTTTGACCAAAATTTTACATGTATAGATGATACTGGAAACACTATAAAAGTAAAAGGAATTCCCATGAAGGTTACGATCACATAGATCTATACTCTACAAATGAAAATATCAGTACATAAAGGATGTAAAGTATTTGTTTATTTATGTAATGGGTGATAAAGATAATGAAAACAAACTTAAAATAGAAGACATACCTATCTTAAAGGACTTTGAAGACATCTTTCCAAAAGAAGTCCCTAGACTACCAACATAATAGAGCTTACAGAACACAAATCACAATTACAAGAATTGATCAACAAAAAGTACATTCGACCAAGTGTTTCCCCTTGGGGAGCACTAGTCTTATTTGTAAAGAAGAAGGATGAAACCTTAAGATTGTGCAAAGACTATCGACAACTAAATAAAATGACTATTAAAAATCGATAGCCGCTACCTTGGATAACTAATCTATTTGATTAATTCCACGAGGAAACAATCTTCTCTAAAATAGACTTAAGGTTTGGATACCGCCAGGTGCGAATAAAAAATGAAGACATTTTAAAACCACTTTTAGGACCCGTTATGGTCTCTACAAATTTGTCTTAATGCCTTTTGGGTTGACAAACACACCTGCAACATTCATGTGCTTAATGAATAGTATTCTAAGTAACTATATGGGTAAATATGTAATTGTCTTCATCGATGACATATTGATTTACTTGAAAAATGAACAAAAACATAAAAATCATTTAAAGATAATTCTACAAGTACCAAGAGAACAACAACTGCATGCTAAGTTTAGTATATGAGACTTCTTTAAAGACAAGATTCAATATCTAGGACTCGTGGTGTCCAAGAATGGAATCTCTTTCGATCCCTGCAAAATTAAGGCTATCAGTGAATGCCAGTCCCTGAAAATGTAACCGACATAATATCGTTCATTGGGATTACCGGTTATTATCGAAAGTTCATCGAAGGATTTTCTAAGATAGTCTACCCCATAACTTCACTACAAAATAAAGGTAAAAAGTTTGAGTGGACTGAAAAGTGTATGGAAATATTTGATAAATTAAAACATCTGTTAACTACCGCACCTATCCTAAAAATTGTTGACCCTTTTAAGTATTTTTTGTATGTACTGACACTTGTAAAAAAGGTTTAGGTGGGGTATTAATCCAAGAGAATTACGTCATGGCTTATGAATCTAGAAAATTAAAGGAACATGAAAAGAAATACGCTATGCATGACTTACAACTTGCTACAATAATTCACACATTAAATATGTGGCGACATTACCTCGTTGGAAGGACATTTCTGCTAATGTCAGATAACATATGTTTAAAATATTTATTTGACCAACAAAATTTAAATGCAAGAGAGGAGAGATCGTTTCCTTTCTTAAGTGAATATGACTTCGAAATAATACACATAAAGGGAAAATAAAACAAAGTTGCAGAAGCTTTGAGTCGTCACACAAATTTACTATTTGCAAGGAACAATTATGAATCAAATATGGAAAATCAGATCTTATGTGCATAAAATTCTGATAAGGGATACCAATTTTTAAAAGAAAAGACTGATAAAAATGAAAAAATAAGATAAAAACAGATTTTAGTCTAAATATAAGAGGATTACTACTGCATAAAACAGGTTGTACATAACAAATACATCAAAAAGCAAATTAACAGTCATGAATGAGTTACATAAATGACCTTGTTCATGACATCTTGGATACCGGAAGATGATCACGATGATCATAAAGGAATTCTTTTGGCCTAACATGAAGAAAGAGGTAGCAGAGTACTTATGTCACTGCATCGAATGTCAGCAAGTCAAGGCAAAACACCAACATCCAGCAAGGTTATTGCAACCGCTACCTGTTCCGGAATGGAAGTGGGAAATAATTAGCATGGATTTCATAACATGGCTACCTAAAAATTTAAGGCAACATGATTCAATCATGGTCATAGTCGATAACTTAAGTAAAGAAGCTCATTTTATTTCAGTAATATCTACCTATAAGGTTGTTAACATTGCAAATATTTTTATGAAAGAGAATTTCAAGTTACATGGTGTACCAAAGGTAATAGTCTCAGATAGAGATGCAAAATTTACAGGAAATTTCTGGAAAGCCTTGTTTAAAGGGTTAGGTACAAAGTTGAATTTCAATACTGTGTATCATCTGCAAACGGATGGGAAAACTGAAAGGGTAAACCAAGTCCTAAAATACATGCTAAGAATGTATGTAATGGACAAACCAGGTAAGTGGGAAGACTACCTACACTTAGTAGAATTTGCTTACAATCATAATTTTCAAGTATCAGCAGGTATGAGTCCTTTTGAAATTCTGTATGGACGCAAATGTAATACTCCAATTTCCTGGAGAAGTCCAGTTGATAGGTTAATGTTAGGACCTGATTTGTTAAAGGATATGGAACCAACTGTGAAACATGTGCAACAAAACTTGAAGGTTTCTCAAGACAGGAATAAAAGTTATGCCGACCTAAAAAGAACTCCTAGAGAGTTCCAGGTTGGTAAACATGTGTACATCAAGGCAAATCCCAATAAAACATATTTGAGATTGCACAAGTATTCAAATTTGGCACCCAGGTATTGTGGGCCATTTGAAATTTTGGCTAAAGTAGGGTTGGTTGCATACCAGTTAGCCCTACCACCCACTATTAAAGTGCATAATTCTTTTCACGTTTCTATTTTAAAAAGATATATTCATGATGCTACTCATGTGATTGATTGGGATGTTATCCAAGTGAAACCCAAAGGAGAGTTTCAAGACGGACCAGACCGTATTCTCGAGCAGACCAAAGAAGGTGCATGAGGCGTCTTCCCCCAAATCAGGTCACAACTCATAGTTGAGTGCTAAAGAGCAGGAGGCTCATAAATGAACAAGTTCTAGGAAAAATACTAAATAATCGTATGTCCATTAGTAAGAGAGACGATAGCATTTGACGTTGATTGAATCTGATAATGCAAAAGATGGCGCATTAAGTGGATTTTTCTCTTATGGTTCAGTGAACAGGATCAAGGGTTTTGGAGCAAGTAACTTCGCTGCTCTAGGAGTTGGTTGGGAGGAACGACTATTCTATTTCTATTTTTTCAGCAGTGGTGCCAAGTTCTTCCTCTATGTTTTAATTACAGTAGGCTATTTATTCTAGATTTGTATTTGTAGCTATAATCATAAGTAGAAATGTTTTATGCAATTTTATTGAACAGATATCTAACATGTATCGATTTTAAATCTGATTTGTATATCAATTCTAAATATGTTTATATCTAGGAATGATTGGATCTTATTAGTAAGGCTTCTTAGATCGGGAATCCATACGTGAGTTAAGAATTTCTAATTGAATTTATATGTTGTAGAATCGATTCATTTCCTTGAACGATTATATATCGACGAATTATATTTGATCTTTCTTATGCCGTAGACCTAGTTAATGTTCGATTAAAGTAGTTATAGTTAACATGTTTAAATACTAAACACTTTATAGTCAAATCAAAATCAAGGAAATGTACTTAAATAAACTAGGATTAAATTATTTATAAACTATCAAGATATATACACCATACATTTACAATTTACGACTTAGCTAATTATTTAGTTAAAGAATCACAAGTATCTATAGTTGCATATCAATATAGATATTATTCGATTATCAACAAAAAATCACTTATAACATAGATATACCTAAGATATCTAACAATATCATTTACAGATCTAAAATATAATAGTCAATAACCAGACTTAAAAGCATCCAAAGTAATCCACATTACAATTGTAAACAAATTGAAGAAGCGAATATTCCATTTCCAAAGACCGGTAGTAATCCCATCTACGATGGCAGTCGAGCATTAATGAAATACAGTAAGCATATCAATAGCAAATCCAAAATAAGTTAAAGGAATGCATGTTATCTTTAACCATGTTTTCAATAATAAACTACTCCACAAAAATCGCAAGACCCTATGGTCGTATTATTTTTAAAACAATAATAGGTTAAAGGTTATGGTCGTAAGCCCATTTTAATGGCTACTATCGTTTACACAAAATATAAGCACAAGAAAATTATACAGTAGCTAACTGGTGCTGCATAGTAACGCTAAACCCTCATATGGGTTAGTATTATTATTATTTTTACTACAGACTCCCATTATAAACAAAACCGAAATATCTTTAAGCAACATTCTTATCAAAACATATTCATGGCCTTAATACCATCGAAGGATGGCAGTCAATATTTTAATCAAATGACTATACAGGTATAACCATAGAGTAATTTGCAACAGAGACCTTGAGGGTCGTTTCATTTATTTATACATTAAAATTTATCAAAAAAAATGTATGCATATAGGGTCTAGCTGTAAGAGCATCCATGATGGCTTCCACCATTATTTTAAAACCTAAACAACTTCCAAGTATAGAGTAAGCGAAGTGGTGTTAAGTCCATCTGTGATGGAACCCACAACACTAACTCATGCACTAAAATGAGTCATAAAGAACTTAAAAATAATACAAAACTGAGGGGCTGTAAATCCCTCTGTAAAACAAAGTAAACCCCATGGGTTTCAAACAAACACACAACACTTATCTTGTACATAGATGGAGTGGATCTCCTCCGCTCGGTTCCTTCCTCTCAGGTTCTAGTACTTGCGATAAACCACAACTTATTTCAATGACGATGGTTTAAGTTATTTTAATTACAAAAAGAAAACCACAGTAAGTGTTTGGGATTTATTACCTGGGCGTTCTAAGACGTAGGCATGGGAGGAGGTGACCCTGTCGTCTTCCTCGCCAGTGCTCCCAACCTGCAACAAAGGAATCATTTGTAGTCAAAACAACTTATTAAACCCTGTAAACAAGTTTAAACGTTAAAGATAAACACTAATACCCTTTACCTTATGTGAGTTGTAGAGAGGAAAGGGGTTGGATTCTCCGTGAAGACCCTTATTCCTCCTTTGTCTCCACAAACAACCATTTCAGTGTCATTTACAGTTAAACCAGTAAAAGTAAAATATGTTTAAAAACTTGTTGTGTTAAATCTAGTTTACCCGGTGAAGGGCATCGACGAACTAGAATTGATTGCTGAGCGAAGCAATGGGTTGCATAAGACCAAGGAAGCCATGAAAAAGCGCAAGAATACCTTGGCATGAAACTAGTTCCATTGCCATAAAAAACCATAGCAGTGGTTACACCCAAAAAACCAACAAATCACCATTAATAGAGCAGAGCTCGGATCTCTCTCTCCCATAGACCAAGAAAACTATGAATTTAGGGTTCGAATGACAAATTCAACACATTAAAACTTTTGCAATATAAATCAACGATATAATATATTATATTAACGTTACAAAACCATGGTTTAAACCCATGTCGATATCCATGTTCAAGCATTACACCCTTCGCGCCTTAGGACCAAGGTCCTTTACAATACATTATACCTTGTGCATAGGACAATGGTAAGTCTTGTGGCCACATAAACCCTTATCATAAACCCTTATTACATTGCAAGGTGGGATCAAGACTATGGTATAGTATCCCAACCATTGGGATAGTAAGGCCCTAGTAAAATATAACAAAAATCAAAGCAAGAAATTATAAAACATCACCTTCAGGCATGAATTTATGCAACGATTAGAACTCTTCCATTACCGCAGCTAGCGAAACTTGACATAGGCAACTAAATGATATAAGTAACTTACATAAGTATCATTAATTAAACTCATAAACAATAATGTTTGCTAAGAGTTGTATGAGGATTGCTAGTTAAATGCATGTACAATTTTTTTTTTACGATTTTTGAGGTGTGTGACAAAATAACATCTAATGAAACTTATATTACATTTTTAATAAAGTAATAAAAATTATTTTCAAAATTGATGGAATAAAAACTAATTGAAATTTTATGAAATTGAGATTATAAGATTTATGGTTGATTAAGTGTCAAAATGAAAAAGTAAATTATGGACATATATCTATATTGGTTATATAATTTGGGATGTTTAAGTTTAATCTCTAGGGATCTAACTAATCCATGAAATTTTAGTACCTCAAGAATAAAATTTAATCAAATCAAATATTTATCAATACCTTAGTCCAAGTTGTGGAACTACGTTATGAAACAATCTCTCATATAAAAAATGTCCTATGCTTAAACACATCTATGTTGAGATAATCAACATGTCAAAGTTGATAAGCATTGGTAGTTTCTTTTTCATGTATATGCTAATCCTATGTTTATGAATATCCCTATTTGAAGTTATATTATTGGAATTTTATATTTGTAACTTCTTCTTTCATACACTTCCAACCATTGAATAAGAAGAAACCCACAACAATTATTGGCCATTGACGAACCAATATTTTAACATTTATAATAGAGATGGATCCCCCATGAGGGCCAAAAAATCCAATCATATGTTAAATTAATAAAATTCTCTACAATAACTAAGCATAAAATAACTAAGCATGGAACAACATAGTACATGGAAAACAAATGCATGTATTCATAATTAATCACATTCCCACACACAACATGCATAATACATATATTTCCATAATTGCGTCTAGAGGTGCTTTCTACAGCCCCATGTGGGTGAGATGTGTCCCAAAAATACAGTGTGTCACGTTGGTGGCTCCAAAAATAGATCTACATAATAATATATTAGTAGTAAAATTCAATTGACTTGAGTAGTAAAAAGAAAAATTATAAAACCAAGAACATATAAAATTTAATTGTAAATTAGCTAAATTGCAAAACACATTTATGTAATCATATATCGAATTTCAATTTAAAATTCGGTTGACTTGAAACCTATGTAGACATAATGTTAGGAATAAATAATGTGATAGAAAATAAATTACAAATCCCCCAAGAGCTTCTCTCACTTTGGCACATTACAATGGATGATTACAACCATATTTATACGGATCTTTACATGCAAATACAACTAGTAAGAAAAACAAGCAACTAAAACCATGTGCCCAAACCCACTTACATCCTTTCTCATTCCCAAGTCAAGGTGAACCCTAACATGTAAATGCTAATTTTTAGTTATAGAGAAAAACAAGTCATTTCTCAAAAACATTTCAATATATGTTTGAAATCTTCATTTGATGGTAAAATGTTTTCTAAATTCCAATTTATTTTGGAAATGGGTCATTTTACTCATTAACAACTCTTAATACTCATTATTAGTTTTCAATAAAGACAAGAAAAGTAATTTTGGAAAACTATTTGATTATATGATTATTAATGTTACTCATCTCATTCTTCTGCTAATATTTCCCTATTTTGAAATTACTTAAGAAAGATGTCCGTTTCCCTCCCAAGTAGGAATACTTATTAGACATTTTTGTAAATTAAAAAGGGTTTTCACCTCAAGAGACTCGATCCCTTTCCAAGCTTGGTAGAGTCATGGTTAAGATGGATCTATATGGGTAGAAAATACATTTCAACCGTAGATTTATAAACAAATATGGAATGATTATCTTTAATAAAAGAGAGTCCAAGAAATCGATTGTGTCTAAGAAATTTTCCATCCAACTAATAGGCACCCAATGTAGATGTCACCCCCAAGTTGAGCTATACTGCCACCAAGGTGAAGGATCGAGTTATAGATGTATAAATCACTCAACCGAACCCAATTTCTCCCATTACTCTTATAACCCACTCACTATAGAACATTCAATTCATTTAATCCATCCCATCAACCACAACTGTCTTTTCCAATATCCTACACAAAACGAGGGAAGAAGGTATTTCACTTATCTGCTCAACAGACCCTTAGGAATGATTCCCCTTAGATGCTTTTGTATGTACACATAAATAGTCAAATATGTTGAACTTCTTTTAGAAATAACCTACTTAAGCTCTCAAATACCTAATGAGAAGCAATAAATAGTGGGTAAAGGTGTCCTAAATTCCATGACCTCATCTACAATCATTCTATCTCTCTTCCAAGATTTGAAAAACCCTCTTTCCAATGTTGATTTTGGTTATTTTCAAATTTGGATAGTAAGTAACTCTAAAGAAATCATAGTAGGGAGAACTATTCTAGAGAGAATGCACATGAGAAAAATGGTGAGAATTAGAATGGCAATGATATGAGATAATTATTCACCATGAGCAGTGAGAATGAAGGACTCTCCACATTTTTCCATTTATTATACTTTTCCAATGCTTTCATAAATATGTGAGGTAGACTTCCTCACCAACCTCTACATGTACTTATGATTGGCCATCTAATTCAAAGGAGATGGTGGTTTTTCCTAAGGAATGAGATGGAAAATATACCAGTTCCTATATTGACCCTTTGCAATAGAGGATTAATTTATGATATACCCCCTTTCTCTTCCCCCTCTTGTGAAATCATAGCCTCTTTTGTTTTATCCACTAATAATCTTGGACCATTATATTTTTTGCCAAATAGATGACTCCGGAATTAATTTATTTCATTGCAAAGGAATTCATTTATACATTTCATATGGTGGTTGAGATTTGTCTTCTAACCAAACATTTAATCTTCTTACATGACTATTCATATTCATATTTTATTTACAATATTTACATAATATGTGGAACAATAATCCGAGGGCTAGGTTTCCAACATTCCCCCTCTCAATCTGAAGGGGTGCTTGTGAGTTCGAGCATGGTTCTAAATCTCTCAAAATTTTCTCTTCCAAGTGCTTTAGTGAAGATATTGGAAATTTACTCATTCGTGGAACAATGCCGTAAATGAAATGTCTTGGCATGTACATGATGTCGAATCAAATGGTACTTTGTGTTTATGTGCTTGGTTCGATCATGAAATCTGAGGTTCTTATCCAATTTGATTGCAAAAGTGTTGTCGATCAATAAAGGAGTGGAATTATCTTGCTTCTCCAACAAATCTTTGAGTATCTTCCTAAGCCACACAATCTCCTTTGTTACTTTTGCAGCTGCCACATATTCTGCTTCAGTTGTCAAATCTGATGGAACTAATTGTTTACATGATCTCCAGGAAATAACTACTGATCCAAGACTCATTGTGTATCCATAAATGGACACTCATATCTCTTTGTCACGATCAAAGTTTGAATTAGTGTACCCAATGATTTTGAAATCTTCCACCTTAGTGTATTTGAGTCCAAAACCTTGAGTCCCCTTCAAGTAACTTAGAATTCTTTTTGTTGCAAAGCAGTGTCCTTCACAACATTTGTGAATGAATCTGGAAAAATGCTAACAACATAAAAAATACTTGGTAAGGTAGTGGTAAGGTAGATAAGTATTCCTACAAGCAGTCGATACTTGGTCACATTCTCAAATTCTTTTCCTTCACTTGATGTGAGATTCAACTTTTGTTACATTGGAGTTGAAAGAGGGTTGCATTCTGTCATACAAAATATGTTCAACAATTCTCCAACATACTTTTTATGAGATATGAACATGTACTTAAGATGTTGTGTTCCTTCAATTCCTAAGTAGTAATGAAAATGTCCCAGATCAGTCATTTCAAAGACTTTCTTCAAATATTTATTTATGGATTCTTTATAACTTTCATTGTTCCCTATCATCAAAAGGTCACCTATATACACCATAAGAAATACAATATATATTCCAACTTTATTCACAAACAATGTTGCGTCATCAAGATTATAATGTTTGAATTTCAACTTTAGGAGATGCTCAGTTAATTTTTTATACGATGCTCGTGGTGCTTGTTTTAGGCCATACACAGATTTGACAAGTTTGCGTACCTTGTGTTCTTTTCCCTTCACAACAAAACCTTCTGGTTGAGACATGAAGACATTTTCTTTCAAGTCTCCATTCAAGAAATTTGTTTTTACATCCATCTAGTGGACTTTCCACCCATTTTGTGCTGCTAACGAGATCAAAGTGTGTATGATAGACCATTTTCTATGGGGGAGAATGTTTTTTCATAGTCAATTCCTTCTTTTTTTGTAGATCCTTTTGCCACAATCCTTTCTTTGTGCTTTTCAAGTGAGCCATCCGATTTGTATTTGTTCCTGTATACTCGCTTGCAACAAGTTGGTTTGGTTCCAACTAGAGGGTCAACAAGATTCTAGGTTACATTCTTTATGAGTGCATCATATTCATTTTGCATAGATTATTTCCATTCATCACATGCAACAAATTCTATAAAGGAATTTGGTTAAAAGTTAGCGTATAAATTCAATTCACAATCAAATGAGACATCCATGTCATCACCTGAGTTATCTACTTCTCCTACATCTTCTTGTCTAGTTGAGATTATCATTCTTGTTTTTCCAACTTCATCTGGATGGACACTTTCAAGTGTCTTTGCATCCCGTTGCATAATCTTGTTTTATGGTCCAGGTTGATTAGCTGGAGGTGCTTCATTCTCTTCAAGGTTCAATCTTCTAATTCTCTCAATCACATCAACCGGATGAATCTCCTATTTAGGTGAAGTGGTCATAACTTATTCTTCATGGATTTATTCATGAGGGAAGTTTTTGCTTCAAAAGGAAATTCCATAGATTGATCCTGATCCAAGATTAGTATTCCCCTTCAAGATGTGAAATTTCATTATCAAATTCATTATAAAATTCATTATATATCTTTAGATGGGAAACCTTCTCCAGATGATCAAGTTGTATTTCAATAAACTTGTCATTTTTATTAGTTTCAAGAAAAATGACATCTCTAGAAAAAAAAATTGTGTTTACCTCATTTTAAATCTGGTAGGCCTTGGAAGTGTTTGAATACCCCAAGAAAATGGATCTTCAACTTGTAGCACCAAGTTTGTTTCTTTGCTCCTTTGGTATCAAGGCATAGCAGGTTGAACCAAAAAATATGAGATGCATAATCGAAGGAAGGTGGCCAAACCACATTTCATGTGGAGTCTTGTCTTCAAGAGCATGAGATGGAATTCTATTTCTCAAATATGATACACATACTACTACATCACCCCAACACAACAGTTTCACATTCTTAACAAAACATCATTGATATTTCCATATTCATTAATGTTCTATTCATCCTCTTTGCTACACTATTTTTTTGAGGATTGTAAGGAACTAAAGTTTGAGGTGCAATCCCATGTTTACTAAGATAGTCTTTAAAATAATTGGAAGTATATTCTTTTCCATTATCAGAATGAAATTTACCAATACGTGTTTGTGCTTGATTCTCTATCCATGCATGAAAGTTATTGAATGTTTGAAATAATTCATACTTTATCTTCAATAAATATACCCAACATGTTCTTGAATAATCATCATCAAAGGTCATTAGGTACTTATTACCATTTTCAAAAGGAATTGGCATGGATCAACATAAGTCTGAATGAATCAGTTCTGATTTTCTACACGCTCTAAATTTAGACTATTGAAATGGTTGCTTACTATGTTTTCCTAGTATGCATGCATCACATTTGTTTCTTTGATTAGGAATAATGATAAAACCATATACACCATTATTTGTCTCTAGATTTCCAAATAATAATTTCTTTCTTTGATGTAGAAGGTTTTGGATCAATGGTTATGACTACATCTGGTTATGTCTGAATTGTCTTTCCTTAAAAAATCCTACCCCATAGGTCATTGTATATAAAGTTTGATTTGATCTTTCTAGACCATTCTAGATATGTGTCCTTTCTTGTGGGTACAACACCAACTATTGATTCCAAAGAGTGCATATTCAATATTGAACCTACAACTTACATAATATTTGAAGAAAAGTATGGGATGTAGGTTTAAGTTCCTTCTTCTTTACAAATTACAAAATGATTCTGCATCTTATTAAACAATTCGACAGCCTTATCAAAACAATTTCATAGTTGTTCTATATTCAATTATGTAGTTCTATATCATTTATTCTAGAGTGCTATTGCATAGACATTTAAAATATTCATAGAAGATGAAAAATTATAATAATACATCAATACAATATCTTACAACAGACTTGTAGCAACACCTATTCAAATGAGTTCCCAACACACTCTTCAAGTGGTCTTGTTTCTTCAACTCGGTCTTCACATTACACTCGAAGCAATGGTCTCATATCCAAAAGAAAAAACTCCATGCCTTGATAGACTCAAGATGCACCTCCACGGAGTTGAATACTTAACTCATGTTCAGGCTTAGTTTTCACAGCTTCATGTGTTCCACTAACAATCTTTGCAATGGGGGAGAGTCTTCAAAGCACCGATTCTCTCCTTTTCAACAACACAACTTCAAAGTTTGCATCTCTAGGAGGAAAACAAAAACATTCCAAGAAAATGCAATGCAAGTTCATAGCATACACAACTTCTTCAATACATTAAATATATCAGTCATGAGATTCAAATCCCATAATGATCATGGATTATCAAGCACGTGCTCATACAATAGTCGCATTATTCTCAATTCATAAACATAGGAAAATTTGCAGAATTTCCACTCAATATCCATGCATATAATTAGGTAAAAAATAAGGTTTTATGTAGTCCAACAATCACAATCACAACAAAATATGTAACTTGTTACCTTCACACAATTTAAGATGTGTGAATATTCAGTAAGTTCTCTTTATCCTTTTCAAATCCTTCAATCAATTGAACAACAACCACCTAGTTGAACTTTGTAGCATGAATCTAGAATGTTTCATCTCCTCATTTCTCAGTCACTGTCTACTTCAACTCCATACAAATGTGAGAAGGGGTTGGCTTATGACCCTCCATGATAGAATGCAAATGATATCACAAAAAATGTAGATGGAAGATGTCTCAATACATGTACAAAGGAAGAATGGGAAGATGCAGTCGCAATATTTATGAGTGGACACTCACAAAAACATTGTGAATATTATTTTAGAGCGTGTATTTGTAGGAAACGATATTGTGATAAAGAAAACACAAGTACACAATTAGGGTTAGGTATTGCACACGTTTGAGCAATATTTATTTTTTCTAGAAAAGAATCAGTTGAAAGCATGCAAGGAATTGATCAAATACTTAATAATTCAACATCCAACATACCATTACATAGCTTAAACATAAGCCTTTCCTCAACTCGGAGAATAACCCATACAATTATGGTATGCACGTTGTAGGAGAAACATCCGAAGGAATACCGATGACTTGCAGACAACCTGAAATAAATATGGCAGAGGGCGGAAAGGATGGTATGGTAGGAAGAATCTCAAGACTTAAATGCAGCTAGGAGTTAAGACATGTGGGTCTAATACCACTATCAAATAGATAACTCGTGAATTCATTTATTTCATTGCAAAGGAATTCATTTATACATTGCATATGGTGGTTGAGGTTCATCTTCCAACCCACCTTTTCATCTGCCTACGTGACTATTCATATTCATAATTTAAATCAATATTTACATAATATATGGAACCATAATCCGAGGATTAGGTTCCAACAATTATATTCAATCATTAACATTTACATAGTTTAGGGGAAAATTAGGGGCTAAATTTCATCCTTGGTCTAATTCTCCATTTTTTCTTAAGGACTCATTGATTCCCATTTTTTTTCAAAAACTATCCACCCAAATTCTATAGGATAAAATGATTTTACTTTTAAATATTGACAAAATTTTCTAGAAACTACATAAAATCCCTATAAATTTGAATATTTTATAAAGATATTGTCAATTTTTTACAGATAGCATTTTATGAATTAGCAGGATTCATCACTAAAATTTAAGATAAGTATGGATCCTTAATATAGTTCTTACTAGTGGACCAAGTGTTCTTCATGGTGGAAACCATGGGATGCCAAGGTGGCTCTTCCAACTCCCCCACCGTATCATTTGAAGCTATTGCACTCAAATTTCTAGTGGGATCATCTTACAAGAAATACACTATAAACAAATCGATTCGCTTTCATTTTATCATTAAATATGCAAATGCCCCATGTGAATCTATCTTTGATGACATTTAGGATGAATCCCTCTTCCTTACAAAGTGTGCATTGATTGGCTAGTTCACTAGATTATGTCCTTTTCCTTGCAAGATAAATCAATGGATTTAGAAAAATTAGTTGGCACTCTTCAAAGGTAAACTTTCATATTAGTTTTGTGGTGGAGGAGATCAGTACACATTCATGTTTGAGTTAAAGGAAGACAAATATATCTTCTTTCAAAATGGCCCATATTTCATGGGTCCTCAAAGAAAGTATCTTAACGATTAGACCCTAGATTTTTATTTGGAGGTGGAGGTTCCATTTCCAAATACTGTCTGGTCTTCCTCTCTCATTTGTCCTTTTATTGTTGGAATAATGAACCCTTGGAATCATTTGGTAACACGATAAATAATTTCATCTATGAATACAAACCCAAAGCTGGGATATGTGATTGTGCTAGAATTTGCATTGAGGTTAATATTCAAAATGGCCTCCCTAAGGCCATAAACCTTACCCTTAATGAATCGTCCCACGTCCAACCAATTGATAACGAGAAACTTTCCTCTAAATATAACTCCTACCATGAATACAATCATCTTTCTAGATGTTACAAGAACACAGAATGTCCTTCACCATTAAACCCTTCAACATGAGAAAATTGGCAAAATGTCAAGAAATCACATGGAACAAAGATAATTGAGAAAAGAAAAACCATTTCAAATCACAAAGGAAAATCTCACTCATAAGCCTCTAATCACTTTATTATTCAATATCCATTGATTTTAGAGTAACAAGCCACCCCATGACATATTTTAAATCCTCTAAATTGCATCATCCTTTAGTTGAATGTCTTTTAACTTCCTCCATTCCATACCAATTTATTAAAATATCAACCCCCTTGTAACCTTAACCGTTCCTTGGGACTACATGGAATCCTTTCATTGCTACTAGCTGACTCCTCTATTTGGTAACAACATTCTCATACAAGATTTCTCAATGGGAAATAAGTATCTTTGAAATAAGAACATGATATGATATCAAGAGGAAGAACATCCTTAGGATAAATTAGGTCCTAACACCAATAAGGAGCAAATGTAAGAGGCTAAGAACATGAAAAAACATTGGGTTACCATGAAATGTTTCCAAACTCCTTTGGGGGTAACAATAATAGTAAAACCCCTCAAATAATAAAATGAATCTCGTCTCTTGAAATTGTAGGGGATTGGGTACTATAGGAAAATAATAAGCAATAAGGGATTTCTTTCCTATAGAAATACCATGCATCATTCTTCTTCAAGAAATTAAGTGAAAGAGGACACAATACAAGAGGTTCACACAAAATGTAGAAACATAGCTAAGGAAGAGTAAAGAACATCAAGAGCTTCAATGGGTATTTGTACTCTTTGGGATTTGGTGATAATTGAGATCTTACATTGCATTCATATGAAACAATGATTTTTCACAATATTTGTAAATATAGGTACAAAGTATCATATTTATATGTTTTACATATATGCACATTTTCATCATAGGAGAAGCAAGAATGTTAGAGATTCCTTCAAATTTTTGGGAACTTGATTTCTATTTGCAAAATAACCATGGCATGCAACCTAAACATGGCTTTATCCTCATTTAGAAAGTGAGGAGGGACCTTATTTGGGGACCCATTTTTATAACAAATCAATGAAATTATCATATATTTGGATATATTTGACCCTAAGCCAGAGTGTGGGAATTAGTTTAAATGGACTAACAAAAGGTTGGGGTTAAGGGAACATCTCTAAGAGGCTATATTGATTACTCATTCAAGATTAATTTATTCTTGACAATGTTCAAATACAAAATCATAGCATTCAATCATTTATGATCACAAACCAATATCATTGTGCCTCCAAGCAAAGGAGGAATAACAAGGACCAATCCCCTTCAAATTCAGTCTGTTATGGTTGTAACATGAGTATTCTTGAGAGGCCATACAATAATCCTATGAAATTTTGGTTTAAATATCAATGTGAGTAAGGATCCTTTGTGTGGAAGAGAAAGATCAATGAGACTAAGGATCATCTCAAGGAGTGGGCCAAACAATCAATTGTCTCTTTGACAAATGAGATAGAAGATATTCAAGTGAGACTTGACAACCTACAACCCACTATGGAAACACAAAAAATAATAGTTAAATGGAAATTAAGGAGATGGATCTTGCTAACAAACACATGAAATGTGTTATAATAAGGAGAAAGAGTAATGGTGGCTCAAGTTCTAGAGTATATAGTTAAAATTTGGGGACAAAAACGCCAATTTTTTTCACAAGAAATACAAGGCTTGACATCTTAGGAAACATTTTCGAGAAATCACTTTAGGTGATGAACATAAAGGTATTCATTTGAGGCATCCTTAAAGTGGCACATGATGATTTAAAGGGGCTATATATTGAAGGATCAATGCCTCCAAAATCTTCTTAGGACAATATAAGACAAAACATCACTCCTTTCATTAACCAAGGAAAATAAATAATGAATCTATGAAATATATGAAGAGTATGTAATTCAAGTTATATGGGACATGAACCAAATAAATACTTAATCCTGGATGGAATCATAACTCATTTCTTTATAGCATGTTGGAAAACAATAAAAGCATCCATGTGTTCAATGCTTAATGACTCAAATTTCATGGCTCATATTGGGGAAGAGATAAACTCTTCCTTCTTTCCTATCATGCAAAAAGAAAGGAATCCCATTTATTTTTCCATATTTGGATCATTCTCCCTATGTAATGCCTCTTTAAAAATTCTCACAAAATCATAGAAAGTTGACTTAACTCCATGCCATCAATATCAATATCTAAAAAATAGGGAAGATGTATTAAAGTTATGCAAATTACATACAACAAGTATTGATGCAAAAATCCATTCACTAAAGTCAAACCAATAAAAAAAATACATGGTAATCAAAATTGACATGGCCAATTCCTTTGACAAAGTTTGACACAAATTCCTCTTTGGTGTGCTTAAGAAATTCAGATTCTTCCCAAATTTTATTGATTGAATTAATGCATACATTATCTAACCCTATGTATTAGGTCCCCTTGTTAATGGTCGATATACATCATTCTTACAAAGATTGAGAGTAATTTACCAAGCCTTCACCTTCTCTCCAATGCTATATATCCTAATAG
The DNA here is from genome assembly GCA_001517045.1 of Pseudotsuga menziesii. Taxonomy (NCBI): domain Eukaryota; kingdom Viridiplantae; phylum Streptophyta; class Pinopsida; order Pinales; family Pinaceae; genus Pseudotsuga; species Pseudotsuga menziesii. The sequence goes on from LPNX010211332.1 coordinate 47,784, forward strand.
AAGAATAATTCAGAAGAAATATTAACAAATATTAAACCTAAAGTGATTATGCCTGGAGTCAACATACTTCATGGAATAAAATACATCAACCATTTCCAATTTGTTGATGATTGATAGGAGGGGGACGAGCGGTTATAGTTTATATATTCAAGAATATATTGGATGCATATCTAGATGCAATAAGTGGTCTTGGGAATAAGTAGAATGCCAACATATGTTGGTGGAACATTTACCTAGCAATCTTAGATCGAATATCCTAGGTTTTGAAAGTATCAATATCCCATTAATTAAAGACCTTTAAATATCTAGGTGTTCCAATAGATATAAATCATGCTACTTCCACGAACTACATCTTTACTCCATAGAAAATAGAGAAAAAAAATTATCTAGTGGGGATCACAATGGATCAATCCATTTGGACATGTGCTCTTTAATCAAATCAATCATCTCTTAAAATTTTCCAGTATTCCTTTGTTCCACATTTTTAGCACCATCAAGTGATGCATCAAATCGATAGAGGGATAAAAGGATTCTTATGGAAGGGAAGGAAGTTATACATTAAATAAAATACTTCAGTTTCAATCAACTTCATGTATGTATGGACCACTACTTGATACAAAAGACTCCCCCATCTAGATATTGTGCAAGAATTTGGCTCCTACCTCTCAATCTCAACTATCATGGATCCCTAAAAATGGTAAGTCTATTGGTTTGCGGACCAACGATATTCTTTGGAACCGACTCTTTCTCAATCTTGGAACCTCTAATAGCTAATAATGCGGCTAAATGATCAATTAATTTACTCTCTATATTGCATCTTACGTTGGGAGCAAAAATAAGATAAAAAATTATTGTGGTAGTAGATTCTTCATCCCACAGAGAACATCATACTGCTCTCCTCCATCTTATTTCATAAATATAGGAACAACGTCAGTTAACTAAATCACACAAGAAAACAAGGGATGGGGAATGTATGGAAAACCATATACATTAAATTTGGGATATGAAGCTATCTTCGCCTCTAAATCTCTCCCTCCAATGTCTATCTTTTGGAAGAGATTATGGAAGGGGTTTATATCACAAAAATCTATTTTTTTTCCTACATAATTGTGTAAAATAAGACCCTAACAAATAAAAACCTCCACAAAAGAGTGATACAAGGCCCTTGTTTTGTCTCTTTTTCCTCTACATGGAGGAAATAACAAATCATTTATTTTTAAAATGTAACGTTGCTAAGCAAGTTTAGAAATATGCTCTCACAAATCATGGCACATAGGTTGTCATGGCCACATATTGGAAACATATGATACTAATATGGAAAAATATTATGCTAGTAGCCTCACTATAAACCACTCCTCGAGAAAAGGTTTGGTTAGCAACTATGAGATTGTTATCCTAGAAAAGTTGGCTAGCTATAAACCATTGATTTGCAAAGAAACTCCATCTAAAACATAGTAATATGAGAATGATATCTTCTCAAAGAGGTGGTGATATGCAATGGGGTGGGTTAATATCCACCTCAACATGTACACTTTCTCAAAGTCCGTCACACCTAGATATACTTCTCTGAACAGAATTCAGAGGGAGCAAGGTTATCACTCCAAGATTTATGTGGAAACACAACTATTTCTGGTGTACAATGGATATTGGACAAGACTTTCTGCTAGCCTGTGTAATGCCCCGGTTTTGACCCCGTTGCATTAGATGTATATGATGTATATATTGTAAATGATCATGGTGTGGAGCTAAAGGCCAAGGCCCCACCATTGATCGGTCATGTTATGTTTTGGATTTAAATTTGTCACTGATTGTATATAGGGGCATGCGGCATGTATTATGTTTGTCATCATGTAAATATGCATCTATAATTAATTAAATGAACCAACCAGCTACGATCGCGACAATTAAAATGAGAAAGGGGCATGATTTTCACAAGGATAAGGATGTGGGGGAATTTGTCCAACCTTGGCCAATAAGAGAAAAATACCCATGTGTCTTCTTTTCCTTGCCTTACCCAACCACTTTCATTAAGAAAGGCTGCTGGTGGTTGAGGTAGTTATGATATTTGGGAGTGGGGTGGCAGGACTGTCAGTCCTCACCCACACACACACTCCACCCATGGTTGACTTCACTATGGCTGGGAAAAATGACGGCCATCACTCACGCAGATTTTTCTTCTCTCCACAACTGTGCTGAAGGCTCACACACATCCAAAAATTCACGGCCTCACGATCTTGCTGTTCATCTCCATGCCTGAACCATCTTCTGTTCGTTGGTCTCACGCACAGGTATTTTTCCTGGTTTTTCCAACTGATGTAGTGAGTTGAGAGCCGTGCTCTTTTATCCACGATTTACTATGCTGCTGGGGTTCTCTCACACACAATATGTTTCGTTGTGGTTTCTTTATGTCTTGGGACGGAGTCATTCCTCCTCTCGCACAAGCTATTGCTTGTTGGTCTCACACACAGCAAGCTGAGAGCCGTTTTGCCACTATCACCCACGATTTCCTGTAGGGAGTCATTTCACGCTTAAGAGCTGTGTGGCGGTCTGTGTAATTCCTTTTCCGCTTGCCTCATTGCCCTGGACGGACTGTTGTTTTCCCCCTGTTGGAATTGTGTTTTCTTTTGGGTTTGGGAACTGTTGTAAATTCACTTGAGAGTCATTTTGGCCACGATAGGGCCAAGAATGACTCAGGAATTGTTTCCTTGTTTAGGCTGTGATAGCTAAATTCATTGCCTGAGTGCAATGGTTGGTCTTCGGACTGTGTTGGGAGTTGGGATGGGGGCTTGGTTTGCTTGATAAACCTGGTGCTAGAAACCACATAGACAGAGCTAGAGGGCTGGCCTCCTTCTCCATCACCCCTGAATAGCATTGGAAGGGAATGTAGGGCCTAAGGGACTGTGTAGCAAAGAAGGGACTGATTCCTTGTGTTGGGTGTGTTTGGGTGTCTTAGAGGTCAGGCTAGTTCTGGTGTAGGTGTTCTTGTCTCTGCAATGAGCTCACTAGCTTATCATTTAGCCTTTCCCAACTCCTTGATGGCCTAATAAACCCAACTTTGTTGGCTTGGCTGTGTGTTTTGTATATCCTTGGCTATGTGTAAGCCTGTTAGTTCCCTTATTCCTTGGAGAATCATGCCCAGCTCGGGGGTGGCAGCGTTGCTGAGAGATTAAGGAGCACGCTGGCCTATGGTTGGGTGGAACGTTGCAGTGACGTAGCTGGTTGCAGAGCAAAGTTTTCATAAGATAAGTAATCTTGCCCATTTTTACTTCTACAACCATATTTTCTGTTAATAAAAATGATGAACATGTTAAATGAATGCATGCATGTATGAATGCTGTTGGTTTCCCCTGTGTATGATGATTAATTGCATGTTTTACTTCGATTAATTTCCTCTCATCATTATGTTTCAGTCATTTTGTGTATGCATATGTTCATGGGGCTCTTAGCCCGGGTGTTTAAAGCTTGTAGTCGCGTCCTCTTCACCGATCGGAGGCATGGGGACGTGACAGCCTGAACAAGGATCTGATACCATGTTAAATTATTAAATCATTGATCTATAGGAAAATGAGAGAAATTGAGAGGTGGAATTATGCAGTGGAATATCAAGAACAATGTACACTGAACAAGAAAAAGTTGACACAAATATGATAAGAATTGATCAGTTAATTACAACATTAATATTCATTATTCCCACTAGTATACAATAGTGTTACAATAAGGAGAATTCAAATCATGTAGATAATATTTCAATCTACTAATTAAACCTGACTGACTGGCTAACTAGGAGTGTCTAAATCACTGCATGGGAGCCACTACTCTAACTCCTGATATTTAAATCAATATGACAATCAGTTAAACTAATTAAACCAGTTAAACTGATGAGGTAGGTGGAAAAAGGTGCCACTTCCCTATGAATCCATGCAAAACTGGTGCTAGACTAACTGAGAGTGATCTAACTGAATGTAACTAAAGTTTGACTCAGCATAACTAGCTACCTACCACAACCAACTGATGGAGGTTGTCGGTGGCACTCAGAGTGGCTCCTATAATGTAGGGAATGGTCTCAAAGGAACCTAAACTCATGCATGAATATGCAATAAGTGGCAGTTAATCTCTATCTGTGTTCCTCATACTCTAGTACAGTAATAATGTCTCCCTATGATAGAAAATATGATCAAATAGACTATATATGGACAAGGGAGGATTATATAATCCTAACAACCCCCCCCCTAATGCCAAATTGGACAACTTTGGGCCCTGGAAACTAGGCCAAAAGTCACGCATACAATCTAATGAAAAATAAAAATTCTTAAAAAACTAAGGAAAATGGGGAAAACCTCATGGGACCCCCCCCCCTCAAAATAAACAAGAACAGGAAAAACAAGTTATACTTAAGAGAAAATTTTCCTCTTTGAGTAATAACTTGCAAAAAAAATTGCTACAATTTGCAAAAGCCATTAGAGGAAATTTCAACTCAAAATGGGCCTCCTAAGGAAAATTAATAAAATAATAGTTCAAATAATAAAATAATATTTATTAATTTTGGAGGAAGAAAAGAAAAACTATTTTTTTGTTCGTATTTTCGACATATCTCCCTGTGTTTTTACTCAAATTTCGATCGAGAGAGCTCATTGGGTGCGGAATTAAATTCTGCATCCAACAAGTACCCACTCGGCATACTTTTGACAGGCCCCGCTACCCCAAAATCAAGAAATACCTGAAAAATGTGATGATGATGTCATCATCACATTTTTTCAGGTATTTCTTGTTTTTGGGGTAGCGGGGCCCATCAAAAGTATGCCGAGGGGGTACTCGTTGGATGCGGAATTTAATTCCGCATATAATGAGCTCTCCCGATCAAAATTTGAGTAAAAACATAGGGAGATATGTCGAAAATACGAACAAAAAAATAGTTTTTTTTATGATACCTATCCCCAAATTTATATTAAAAAATTGTTTAAGAGGTGCTCCCTTTTTGAATTTTAAAGCATTTTAATTGGCTAATACATGATGACATGGAATTTATATTATTTTTGGAAGGCCAATTTTGAATTGAAATTTCCTCTAATGATGGTTCTTCTGTGCAACGGGATCTTCAAGTTGTGCATGTGAACCTCTCAATGTTCTTCTGATTTGATGGATGTTGTATGTGTTTATTATTTATGTAGGAGGAATGGAATGATCAATTTTGTTCTTCTATGGGCCAAATGGTTGATCATTCATTACCATCAAGCAACACTTTCCTGGAAGTTTGTTGCACCACTATGTAGATAGTGAAGCTGTATGAGAGAGTGCAACATGCTCATTCTGATACTGGTACCTTGTTCTCCTTCTGTCTTCTGGATTCCCAACACCATCCCCAACTGCTTCAATGAGATTTTGGGCCCATTTAGGCTTATTCCATTGATTTGGGATGGGATTTGGATCTAGATCTAGATTTCCATGAGGTACATTCTCAATATCAAGATCATGTTGATCTTGTTCCTCTTCATATGATTCTGAAACATGTGACAAAATATCTTCATCAAAAGGAAATGGAAGAGTGTTTATACCTTCTTGTGCTTTGAATGGTGGTAGATCAAGCAACCGATCTTCTTCAAACTTAACAATGTTCTCTATGAACCACTTCCTAGTTGCAAGTTCCATCAACTTATATGTTTTTTCATCCTCAGCATATCCCAACATTATGCATTTACTATTATGGACTTGGAAGTCCTTCCTCTTATCCATGGGTATTATGGCCCAAGGTTTGGAACCAAAAACTCTCAAGTGAGATACATTAGGCTTATTCCCATGCAATGCTTTGAAAGGAGTGGACCCAACCACTGATTTATGAGGAAATCTATTATGTATGTATGAAGAACAGTTTACTGCTTCAGCCCAAAGAGAAGGAGGAAGATTATTGGCTTGGAGAAGACAAGTTGTCGTCTCCTTCAATGATCTATTTTCCTCTCAGCCACACCATTTTGTTGTGGTGTGTATGGAACTAAGTGTTCCATTCAAATCCCCTCTGTTGGAGGAGCTAGTTAGCTTAGCCAACTAGACTAATTAGTCGACTAATTATAAATTAGTTTGATCTCATTAGGTCATGTCGGTTGATTGAACCGATAGGTAATTACTATAACTATTTTGTAAATGTATGTATAGGCTATTGATCCAGATAGATACTTGGTTCATTTTATTGTATGAACCCACATGTGTTATTGAGTAATATAAATTGTTATTCTGTCTACCATTCTTATCTCTTGTTCTGTTATTGTTATATGATTCTTTATGTGTATTATCGGTAACGTTGCAATCTGATTGATACAACATTGGTTTCATTTCCAGTGATACATATACAAATGAAATGACCATGACTAGATGATCTCAGAACAGGATATTAAGAACTGGTGGGAACGTAAGATTGCGATTTTTTTTGCAGAATTACGCAAGAAGAAAAAGACTGACTATTGCACAAGAAAATGATAAGTTCTTCTCTAAAACACATGAGAATTTTTTCAAGTATGTACCTCAGTATTTAAAGAAGCTACTCGATGAATCAACCGGAAAAAAATAAATACCAAGATTTACTCTAGAAATTAACAAGGGGAGGCCGCACAAATTTGTTGGAGTGGTTCGAAAGAATCACTGACGTGTTTTGTGAGGAAAGAGAAGTCGACGAAAGAGTCTCTGTATATAACATCAATGAGATATTCTACAATGACCTAACCGGACAGTTCTTGTACTCATTACCGACACTTTTGTTCAAATTTTTGATCAATAAGAGTGTGGGTCATATTCTCAAACCTCATTAATTAATAATAGAACTACCATCCAACACAACCTGGGCAGAAATACAAAAGGAGTGGGAAAAATTTGTCAAAGAAAGAGAGTGGGAGTACTTTCTAAGAAAATAGACAGCTTCACCCGGGCTTACTAAATCATTCTGGTCGGCTATGGGGGGGCAGATGGTTATGCTTTGGAGTAGAGTAGAGGAATTCTAGTTGAATTCTGAAAAACACCACCACCAACGATGAAAATTTGGGCCAAAAAGGAGATAATTCAAACAGTTACTCACAAAAGCACTTCGTATATCTAGAAAATAGAACGAGAAAAGAGGCAAAAGAGAAGGGAAGAGATTATAGAGTAGGATGCTATGATTTAGAGGAGAATGGTGACCATAGTGACAGAATAAGAAGAGAATCCGCTAGAGTTGGGTCATGACCGACAAGAAGAAGGTGTTAATGAAGAAGTGTCACAGTTGGAAAAAGATTTGTGGATAGAGCATGGTGAAGCTCTCCAAGTTGATATACCCCAAAACATCACACCTCATTCTCTATTACATTCTAACCAGAGTGCTTGAGTGCAGGATATTGTTCAAGAATATTTGGGACTATGAGTTGGCAAGTTAGGTGTATGGATTTTACTAGACGAAGAAGGAAACGATGTTGACCATTTGGTAATTCATCGACCATAGGAAATAAATTGGGTTACCTTTCAACCCTTTTCATCCAACCGAAGTATTCATCTACTCTACTCGCACTACAACAAAAACTAGACTTAGCGTCTCTTTTTGCATCCTTTTTTGCGTCTAGACATTCTTTCAGTGTATTTTTCTTCAATTTTTGGACAAAATGGCGCAATTTCACAGGTTGGTGCTATTTTAGGCATTTTTTGCTTCCTTTCTCTAAATCTGGTGCAAATTGCGGTGTAATTTGCACCTGGTTATGCGCCAGGTTTTGCATCAGGTTTTGCGACACGTTTTGCGCCTAGTTTGTACATATACTCTTTTTGCACCCCCTTTTATGCCCATGTTTGCCTCAACTTTTACGCCCTCTTTTTCATCCACTTTTGCATCATTTTTTGCATCCGCTTCTGGTTCTTTTTTTTTCATCCCTCTGTGCACCAAGTTTTGCATCGAAGTTTACATCATGTTTTGAGTCTAGTTTTGCATCTCATTTTGTTTTAGCCATTTTTGCATCCACTTTTGCATCCATTTTTTTGTCCACTTTTGCACCCACATTTTCATCCATTTTTGCATCCCATTTTGTATCCATGTTTACGTCTTTTTTTGCATCTGCTATTGCATCCACTTTTGTCGCGTCCCAATTCACACCCATTTTTGTGATTACTTTTACACCCACTTTTGCTTCAACTTTTGCATCCACGTTTGCATTTTTTTTGCATCCAATTTTACATCAATTATTGCATCCCTTTATGCATCCATTTTTGCATCCACTTTTGCATCGGGTTTTGCGTTAGGTGTTATGACTACTTTTGCATCTAATTTTGTTGCATCCAATTTTGCATCCAATTTTGCATCCAATTTTGTATCCGATTTTACATCCATGGTTGTATCCACTTTTGCAACACCTATTTCAAGATGTTTTTCTTCCATGATTGCATCATCTTTTGCATCCATTTTTGCTGCACCCCATTATGCGCCCACTTTTGCACCTACTTTTGTTGCATCCATGTTTGTATTCTTTTTTGCATCCATGACTTTATCCACTTTTGCATCCAGTTTTACACCCAGATGTTGAAGATGAAAACGAGGATAATGATTATGATATTGAGGATGGTTATGATGATGATGATAATGTTGTTGATAATGAGGATAATGATGACAATGATGATGAAAATTATGATGATGATGATGATGATGAGGATAATGGCAATGATGAAATCACCGATGATTATGATGGCAATGAAATGAATGACGATGATGGTGATGATGACAATGAAAATGATGATGAATACAATGAGGATGATGATGTTGATCATCTTAAAAAATAAGTTGTTATTTGTCATGCATAAATCATGTGTTTCCTCCATGTCCCTTTTCCACTAATCACATATTTTGGGTAGATGCTATTTCTTATTCCAAAGGTAATCATGAATAACTGATGAAAATGCCAATAATGATGATGATGATGATCTCAAGGAAAATGGCGATGATGATGATATGGATGATGATTATGCCGATGATGATGACTATTGTGATAATCATGATGACAATGACAAAGATGACGATGATGATCATCATCATCATCATTTCCATCATCGTCATTATCAAAAACATCATCATTGTCATTGTCATCTAGTTCATCATCGCCATCATTAAAAGCATATGGGATATATTTACCAATTAAAGCATGCATAACAAGTGAGATTATTCTAAAACACCCCACCAAAGTACAAATTTCAAACCACAAGGGAAACATAATATTGAAATTGTTCCCATTTTCTTTCTCCCAACAAAACATGCTTCATTTTAGGGAATTATGATAAAATACATACATTCATAGTCCATCCATACTATACTTGTAAGAAATATAAATATTATACTTAATAGAATTTATAAAATAGGTAAATATTTTATAAACACCCTTATGATATATAAAATTATTTCACCTTAATAATGGTAAAATATGTAAATATATTATAGTTCATATGTTAAAAGATTTAATATAAATAAATATATATAGTTCATATGTTATGTGATTTAAAATAATTAAATATATACACATATCATTTACTTATACATTATACAAATTAAAATATAGATTAAAACCTATGAAGTTTCATAGGGAGGAAAAGCAAAACATGAAGGAGTTTTCAAATATAGAACTATGTACAACTACCCATTTCCCAAAGGGGCTTCTGCTAAATCAATCTATGGATTCGGGGTTATGAGTATCAATTTGGTCTGTCTGTTCCATCCCCAATTCGGCCATGAGAGGATTTAATATTATTTCTCCCACGAGGACTTCTCAGGGTGCCCAGTTGGCAATGTGGGTGTCTTGATTCTCAGGCCAAGCCATTCAAAGCCTGGTTTTTGGAGATGGATCAAAGTAAACTAGGATCTCTACCATTGTTGATGCCTCTACTGTCTCTATCTTAGATGCTGCTCTCTCAGATACTATATAAGATATACCTATGTTGGTGGTGCTACTGATGCTAGGTCACCAAAATTTAGATCGCTATCTCACGATTGGATTTTGTATTACTACAGATTGGCATTTACAGCTATGTTTTATGAGAGGGATTCACGCAGATGTACTAATTAGGACTAGCCAAGATAAGACCCAACCACGAGACCTAATCTGAGTATCCATACCTCAAACTATATGAGGGTAGATAAATTATAGGGACAAGGGGCCAAATTCATACGATCGTTGGATGTTGAGAACGAACCAGGTGAGCCTGCTATGTTATAGGGACTAACGGATTGGGCGCACAACACTGCGAAGCTTTGTATTTATAACAAGAGACTCTCGAACAACCTATTACTCAAGTACCAGTCATGATAATGCTTTCTCATGGAGCCTCTGGATGACCTCCCAGCTTCCAGCTTCCACATTTCATTAAAGAAATCAGTGCATTTTCCTTCAATAGGATCATTGAAGATGGAGAGAATTTGGGATTGAATAAAAATAATGGAGATGGAAAGAATTGGGTATTGAATCAACTCATGTGGCTTCTTTATAATTTTATGTCAGGTAGAGTGATTTCTAAGAACAAATGCAAAGGATTCTCCATCATTGTTGTATTTTCCTATTTCTATGTTACGCCATGTGTAGAATATTCTACGACCATATTTTGCTTATAGGCCAAATGAAAATGTTATGGCCTAAGGATGTGTCTTTTGACCTCGCCATTGCTTAAGTTACAAAACATATCCATGGTTAACCAAAATTCATAAAAGAGGTACTATATCTTTCTCACATGCAAATATTCCCTTTATAGGGCTTTATGGTGGCCTAAGGCCCCACACATAGTTCATGAGCCCTAAGGAATTTGTTTTTGGCCCAATAACTCTTTTCACATCAAATCATGGCCTAGGGACTAAAATCCATAGTTGGTGTGTCAAACCTCAAAATGACTGACATATCTTACTCATTGGCTAAATATTATCTATGTAGTATGTAGGGCCTTTGAGGTGGTCTAGGGCATCACACATGACCCATGAGCCCCTTAGCCTTAGATGTTATGTTTTGACTTGATAATATGGCCCAATCAATGATAATTATTTTTGGTCGCATAGAGATTGAAATGACCATTCTTGCTTGTAAGCCAAATATTTCCCACATAGACATGACATTATAAACTAGGTCCCATAACAACACATCAGACATCCATATAGCAATCAATTTCTTTGCTAATTTTCTTAAATATATTTTGTTAAGTTTTTACCTTTTTATTTTTTTCTCATTAGTTTTAAAAATAAAAGAAAATACAACTTTTAGAAAAAGAGATGAAAGCCTATGTGTTCGAGAGGGAGGGGATTAAACTCCCTATTGTTTGTACATAAACACTACAAAGAAGAAATTATATATCAATGGGAGGGTCGAGATGTTAAATCTTGAGATATAAATTGGTTGGGTCGATATTGAGTGGGCCGTAAAAATTATTAAACTCCGTCGCAATCTTCGCTTGCAATCGGTGTTCCATTCTTTATTCTATCGATTGCGTCTAGCTAATTCCATCGTGCTGCATTTTTCTTATGTTCATGGGGCTAGATGCCCGGTTATAGCGTTGCATCCTCTCCATCGCACTAGATTGACAAGAGGGGACATGACAAACCTTTTGCGTGAATCGAATAGAATCTAGATCTTTGAATGAATTATAGGTTTTGGGATTACATGACCAAATGGGAAAGACAGACTTCCCAAGACTAACACTTAGTCTGACCCTATCATACATGAACATTCCTCCATGCTTCCATTATTACATGAGGAAACTCTAACAACATTTTGACTTGTTATTCAAAGATTGGGTACATACATAAATAAGGTTGTTGTCTTCTCTTCCAAGACACAAGGTGTAATGTCCCCTTCTAAGTGAGCCACTTGGATTACTCTGCTAGCCCATACATAGACAGTAATTTTAAACACTCGTCAATGGAATCTCCTTCGATAGGCCCACACATGAACCTTTTGCATGAATCGAATGGAATCTAGATATTTGAATGAATTATAGGTTTTGGGATTACATGACCAAATGGGAAAGAAATATTAGTCCCATTGAAATGGCAGAAAAAGGAAAAAAGGGAGCAGTAGGTCTATAGCCATGAAACCTCTATCCATTCTCTTAGTAAGGGGGTCAAAACTCTATCAAATGCTTTGTCCCAACACTATAAGAAATATCATCTATTTGTATGGTCGAATTTGATGGTGTGAATATCTCAACTTGGGCATTATCCATTGTACCTAAACTAATGCACAGTCAGACCACTGGAAGGAAATCACACCGGTCTATCACTCATTTGTATGCTTTTGGATATGTCAAAGTGGGACATATCCTCTACAAGAAAACAAAAAACATTAAAATAAAGGTTAGGACAAGCAAAAACACCCCATCCCAAAGTTAGTGCCACAAGGAAGTGCAAACATAAGAGGTTGGATTATTTTAAAACACCCCACCAAAGTACAAAATTCAAACCACAAGAGAAACATAATATTGAAATTGTTCTCATTTTCTTTCTCCCAACAAAACATGATTCATTTTAGGAAAATATGTTACAATCCATACATTCATAGTCCATCCATACTATACTTGTAATAAATGTAAATATTTTATAAACACCTTTATGATATATAAACTACTTTCACCTTAATAATGGTAAAATATGTAAATATAATAATAATATATAATTAATATAAATATATTACTATAATTCATATGATAAAATATTTAATATAAATAAATATATAGTTGATATGTTATATTATTTAATATAATTAAATATAAACATATTATTTAATTATAAAAATTAAAATTATAAAAAACAAAAGAACAATGAATTTATTTGGTAATGAATGGCCATGGCCATAGGCGTGGTGGTTTCATTTTTGTGGAGATTGAGCGGACCCTCGAAATTGTTAAACTCCATCCCAATATTCGGGATGTTCCATTCTTTATTCTTCAGCTTTCGATTAATTATTACTGCCACGGATACAAAGGTCGAAACTTGCTGCCAACGGATTCCATCGTGAGCCCATTTCTCCAGGAGCCATGAAAATATTGCCACTACGATAATTTAACAGGTACCCAATTGTCATCAGGCATTGAAACTATTGTTTACGTTTGTCGTTGTCATTAGGGTTTTATGACATGGCACCAGTTAAAAGATGAGGAGGAAAAAATGGAGGCTAAAATATCTTGTGCTCGCCAAGGTCAAGGGATTTCCAGCATGGCCCGCTAAGGTACACCAGATCTTGTGGTCGCCAAGGTCAAAGGATTTTCGACATGGCCCGCTAAGGTACACCAATCTATTTTTTATCCCCATTTGTTTTCCCTTATTTGTTGTTTTTATTTTCATTTGCCACATCAAATTATATACTTTTATGCCCCTTGTTTTAATACCTGATTATTGTCATCTAAGGGTTTGTGTGAATGTTTATAGATTTTCAGAGGGTTTCATTTCCATTGCGCCTTCCCTTATTTGATGTATTCCATGTATGTTTTTGCTGTTATTTTCATTTGCCACATCAAATTATATACTTCTTGTGCCCCCTGTTTTAATACCCGATTATTGCTGTCTAAGGGTTTGTGTGAATGTTTATATATTTTTAGAGGGTTTCATTTCCATTACGCCGATTGCAATGGCTATGGAAATATTTTTCGATTTCCCAATATGTGCTGATATTTTCTTCTTAATCCTAGAATTGCAAAACCTGGTTCTCTGAAACCCTGTTTAGAAATCAAACCCTGTAATAGATATTAGTGTTTAAACGCTTGGATGCAAGTTTGTGTTTTTTTTGTTTAAACCCAAGCGATGGATGCAAGTTTGTGTTTTTAGGTGGAAATTGTTTCTGTCTTATTTCCATCATTCCAAATTCGGATAAACCTTACCCACAACTTATTTTGGAGGACCATTTCGATTCTTGCATACATTTCGCTGCAGTGAATCAGACCAGTCTGAGTTCTGAAAGGACCTCTCCCTCATTGGAAACCTTGCTTAGTCTTTTAACCAGTGACTCTCATCTCAATAAATAAAGCTTTATGTATCACATGGAAATCTCTTCATGCGATAACCCATCAAGCAAGAAATGGTGTAACAGCCAACCTATTTACCAACCTAAAAGAAGACGAACCCGCTAGATAGCAAGTCGGGCCAGCTAAGAAAAGGTCGATGCAGAGATATTGACACCTTGAGAAACACCTCTATCATGGGGTATGTGAATACGCATGCATCTACTGGCTGGGCATAAATTTGACCCCGCACGCCTACAAATGCACCTATGATCTATAGCTGGATTCCTCTTCTATCTATCTGTATGAAACAAAAGCAGTCACATACATGTATTCACTGCAACGGGAGTATCAAAGCAGGAAATATCCAATAAAATTATGAGTCCATATTTGATGAAGAGAAGCTTAAAGAGAGTAGCACCTAAGCCTTTACCATCCTTTCCTTACGATCTTGGAACATCCAGATAGCCCCTACTTTCAATTCTAAGAATAATGCACAGGGTGAAAAATAGAATAATCGATGATCTGTACCCATTCTACGTATCTCTTCCTATCTCTTCACGTGCCCATTCTTTTTTTGTATCCATGGATAAAACAATTATTTCAGGCAGATCAAGTGAGTTAGTGGGATGGAAAATGAGTGAGTGGGATCGACAATGGGGGGATTTCTGTCTCCATATTCTGTCTCCATATATTCTTCGATCGAGAGCTTGTGTCAAGGGGCCTAGGTCTTTAGATCTCCATATAGGTCTTTAGATATCCATATTGGACTGACCAGGTCGAACCATATTCCAATGAAGATCCAATTTACCTTATTTACCATGAAACAACAGTAAATGATCCGACATACGCAGAGGTTGGTAGAACAAAGGTAACATCACCCTAAGTTCAGTAGCAACATTTTTATCAATGGATGATTCGTAACCCGTTGAAGCACACATTGATCGAGCTGATTCAAAATTTTATCCCACAACAAAAGTTGAAGTCCCATCCGCATTTTCCCAAGTAAAATCTTCAACAGGCATTAGGACAGAGGCATAACTTTTTAGTGTCCAACCTCACACATACATTCTTTGATACAGGGTTTAAGGTCCAGATCCTATAGTTGGAGATCCCCGTTCCTGTTGATCTGCCAGCATAGGTAGTAAAGGCAAAGGCCTAATCCACCTACACATAGGAGAGAGGTAGCAGTAGCCTTTTCACCAGTAGAAGAGCCACCAAGACTGGCGGTTCCAATTCCACTCCAATTCCAGTTTCTAATGGTTCCATGGCTTTTTGACGCGTGAAATTATGATCTTAAGATGCTTTGATGATCTGGATATTTGGTGAAATATTGAAATGCTTCAATTTGCATTCTAGCCAATGGCCAATCCTAGCTGTATTAGTGCACCTAGATCGAAGAAGATCTATATCACTTGCCAACCTGCTCTCCAACCAGAAAGACTAAATCTTGCTGTCCACCCGGATGAAGTGGCGGACTAAAATGGGTGGTAGACCAGAAATAATGAATATTGATGTCCATCTGGAGAAGCACAATGAATATGGGCATAAAGGTCAGATATTTACCCATTGAACTTATTGAATTAGAACCACCAAAAGTAGAGGTGAAGGTCTAAGAGATAGTCTAAAAGGTAAAGGCCCTAGTTTTGAAACTGAAAGCATGAATGAGGGTATCATCCAACTTAAAAACGCAAGGATTGATTTCTAGATAATGGCCATATAATCAATTTCCCTAGAAAAGAGATTGGAACATAGACCAATAAGTGTCTCCCCCACTATGCTCCCTCCAAGAGTATTACACAATTGGCTCGAATTCGTCAGGCGCACAAGCTACCTGTTTTTATCAATACGATGACCCTTAAAAATCTGAATCAGTAATAAAAACTATTTTTCATTTGGTTAAGTGCATACTATTATGTCATAATCACCTAGGACTTGCACCTACAATTTAACCTGATGAGTAGAGTGATATTCGGACACTGCTGAAATACAACAAAGTAGAAATGTCAAAAGCATCTGTTAACATAATTTTTTTTGCATGTGTTAGATGAGATACACAACTAAATTTTAGATGAGATACACAACTAAATTGAGAAACCATCTAATATCAATCGATGGCTCATCTCCTACTTCAAAATTCTGGATCATTTTGAAAAGATATGAAAATGTATCAGTCAATTGACGTCTTGCAATCATTTCACTTCAACTTCTCTTAATAAACCGTTGCATCCTACATAACTAGCAGTAATCTTGGCAATGCTGAGAAACACCTCGAAAATACCTCTCTCTGCACTAGTTCTCTGGGAAGATGAGACCATCCACAGAAGCCAATCAAAATGATCATGAATTCCTTTACATTGATGGCATATAAGGATGCGACCTTAATATTCTAAATAAGTAATCACGTATCTTTGGTAGTAACTATTTTACAAGGGAAGGGTAGCTGTACAGAAAATTGATTATAAAAATTTAGATAGATACTGAAAAAGTTCTTGGCTCACTATAATTGTTCAGTTATGTAGAAGTTTTCCTTACCCATACATGTTAGACATATGTTCATGGTGCTCCTGAAAGTACATAACACACATATGACCCAAAGAAGTTGCATGATATGAATCAACAAGATCATATATACTTGTGAAATTCTCCAAAGTAAGGTCCTAAACAGAAAACACAGATCTCATTACTGAGGCTGGCCAATATCATAACAAAAAGGAAAAACCACAATGAAATAAAAGAATACATGTACAATAGAATATTCACACAAACGTTTGAGGCCTTCTAAAAGATATTGATCAGCAGCTCTCAGAAGGTCTTGTGCAATATCTTTTTTCATCTATACTGTACCAGTGTATATAAATCTGACACCAATAACCATCAGAATCATCAAACATTCTTGGATAAAACATATTTTAGTTCTAACATGTCATAATTTCTTTCATATTCATCTTGAACTCTTTATAACAAGAATGAATCCTTCGTTATTGCCATAAGCAACACATAGAAGAAACCATAATATTAGCTCATCATTAGTTCAAAGACTGCCTAGGTTATATTTGGAATTTCAATATCCTTTTCCTCTTTTTCCTGTTGAAGGTTCACAAATTTATCCCCAAACAATTTCTAGTTATTGTTTGAAGCCACAATGCACTTAACATGTTTGACAATATCAAATTATAGGGTAGACAATGCAGTCTACAATAACATCAAATTATATCACTTGAATTTTATACGAATAAAAAAATGAGAGACAAGCCATATCTAGGATAACCACTTGTATCCCATGCCAAAACAAAATGACACTCATACCCAGTAGCCACCATAAAACATAGCACGAAATGCATCTGAAGATGCTAGAAGTGCAATCTCGTGGGCATAAAATCGCCTACCTGCATTTAAGCACCATATTGTTTGCATTTGTTAGAGTAAAAAGTTAAAACAACATTCTATAATAACTCATTCAATATT
>LPNX010211332.1:90025-163996 GCA_001517045.1 Pseudotsuga menziesii
TGTTATTGTTATATGATTCTTTGTGTGTATTATCGGTAACCTTGCAACCTAATTGATACAACACCCTCTGATTCACAATAATGCTGAAAATATATTTTAATGTATTCACCTCAATTATCTAATCTAATGGACTTGATTTTTTTCCTGAAATTATTTTCAATCAAATCTTTAAAAAAATTAAAAATTTCGAATGCTTTTGATTTATGTTTCATGAAATATACCCAGTAGAATCTTGAACAATCATCAATAAAAGTAAGGTAATACCTAGAACCATTAATTTATGTTGTAGGCATTGGTCCTGAAACATCATTGTGTATTGTATCAAGTGTAGAGGTAGCTCTAGTTTCCTTTCCAACTTCATACCTCTTCTTTGGATGCTTACCTACCAAGGAACCATGACATACTCCATCTGATGTTTGGATGAGAGGAAATACTTCAACCATTTTGTAATTGTGGATTTGATGGAGATATTTGAAATTGATATGCCCAAATATCTCATGCTTAGCTTGCTAGTTTTGTTGGCATGAGTCAATAAATTTGTTGGGCGTGAAACAGGATAATAATGAAAGAACTCATATTCCTTTGAGGAATGGTTAGAAAACCCTTTTTCTATGATATTTCCAGTATCTTTTTTGTGATTTCAATAGAGTCAGAGTTGAATGTAAATCTCTTGGGAGATCCTGTATGGGTCATCTGATAAACATGCAATAGGTTTGCTACAAGACATGGAACCTAGAGAACATTCTTAAACTCACCATGTTGGATTTTAATAGAACCTCTCCCAATAACTGGGATTTGGGAGTCATCTCCCATGTGAATGCTAGGTACTCTTGATAGAGTGAGAGTGGAGAAGGATACCATGGAGGAAACCATGTGGTTGGATGCTCTAGAATCAATCAAGTAAGCTTTCAATTGAGTGAGGCTTGCCTTCAAGGCATGGAATTTCTCATGATCTTCTGTTGGTTGTCCAGCACTAGACTTCTTTGCTCCTTGTGGGAGGGAAATATTGTTATGTTTAAGGAGTTTTGACAGCTGGTTGATTCTCTTCTTCATGCACTGGCTCTCTGAATGAAATCCTCTCATACAGTATGGGCATCTAGTCTTCTCGAATTTCTTCTTTTTCTTGGAACCCGAGGCTCCTTCGAAATATCTCTGATTCTCCTTTGGCTTCAAATCAATGGATTTGGGATCCTTCCCTTTGTGCATCCCTCTGTCTCGCACATTGCTTGAGTCTGACATCAAGAATTCTTTATTCTTGGAGGTTTGAATCACTCCCATTTGAACCAATTTATCTTGCGCTTGTATTAAGAACTCGGAAAAAGAATCTAGTGAAGGAATCTTCCAATTGGGGATGGAATATCTTCCAAAATGGAATGTAGAGACAAATATTGAGTACTCATAGCCAATATTTCTCAGTACATACAGCCTAAGCTACTCATATTTCCTCTCTAATCCACATTATTTTCATTGTAGTACTAATTACTTGTATTTTGTAAAGAATTGTCGAATAGATTTGAAATTGCTGGGTTGTAAAGCAATGAGATCATTCTCCAATATGTGCCCTCAAATTTCATATTTTCTTCCAAACAAAGATTCAAGATTTTTCCAAGCTTCCTTCAGATTCCTAAGTCCCTCAAGATGGAACAAAAGATCCCGAGAAATATGAGTGCACATGAAGACGAAGGCCTCATCAAGATTATTCAAAAATATGTTCTTATCAACATACTACTGGGGCTCAATTTCTTTTCCCATAGTCATCCTAAACAGACCAAGCTTGCGTAAGGATACCTGCATATCTACCCTCCAATCAGAGTAGTTGAAGCATGTAAGGATTCAGGGTCTGAGAGCTTAAGAATCCATCTATGTTGAAACAATCAATTTTTCAAGAAGCTACACAAGTACCTGCAAATATCATCGTAAACCCAAAATCAATTCGCAATCATGTCAGTTTCAAGCCTTTCCACATCAACATGTAGACTTTCTCAGAGTCTTTTGCACCTGGATAGACTTATCTGAACATAATTCAGAAGGAGCAAGGCTATCATTCCAGGATTTATGTGGAAACTCAGCTGCTTCTGGTGTACAATGGATATCAGACAAGACTTGGTGCTATCCTGAAAAAGGATCTGATACCATGTTAAATTATTGACCCATTGATCTACAGGAAAATGAGAGCACTTGAGAGGTGGAATATCGAAAACAATTTACACTATACAAGACAAATTTGATACAATTCTAATAAGAATTGATCAGTTAATTACAACATTAATCTTCATTATTCCCAGCATTATACAACAATGTTACAGTAAGGAGAATTCAAATCATGTGGATAAGATTTGAATCTACCAACTAAACCTGACTGACTGGATAACTGGGAGTGTCTAAATCATTGCATGGGAGACACTAGTCTAACTCTTGATATCTAAATCAGTCTGATAATCAGTTAAACTAGTTAAACTAATGAGTTAGGTGGAAAAAGGTGCAACTTCTCCATGCAACCATGCAAAACTGGCACTAGACTAACTAAGAGTGATATAACTGAATGTAACTTAAGCTTGACTCAGCATAACTGGCTATCTACCACAACCAACTGATGGTGTCTACTGGTGGCACTCAGAGTGGCTCTTATAATGTAAGGAATGGTCTCAGAGGCACCTAAATGCCATTAACATGCAGTAAGTGGATATTAACCTCTATATGTGTTCCTCATACTCCAGTATATTAATAATGTCTCCCTATGCTAGACAAGATGATCAAATATATTATATATGGATAAGGGAGGATTATATAATACTAACAAGGACTTAGTACTGTTAGTGCTAAAATTTTCTCTTTATTTCAAAAGAGAAACATCTAGCACATCTTGAAATAGGTTTGATTGTTTTAGGTGTGTTTGGTTTAGGTATACTGAATGAGAAAGGAGAAGGGGATAAGAAATATAATAACACATGTAAATATGATTAGGAATCAAAACCATTGGGCATGGATTCTCTTGAAAATGTCATATGAAACAAAGGCAGTCATGTTAAATATTAGACTAGAGTTTTGTCATTTATGGAAGCAAGAAGAATAAGAGAATAAACATGAATCTCAATGAGACCTATCCTAAATCATCTTGTGCATTCATGAGATGGAATATCCCCTAACAAAAATCCATTTAGAGAATGAATATAATATATTTGAACAAGACACTTGAATTACATGAAGATACAATAAAGCTTTCACTATATTAAGAATCTTTAATTCATGATCAAAAGTTGGTCCTTAACAATTGTTACTTATTCAAGCAAGAAGAAATGAAATGATAAAAACAAAGTATACAAACTAATAATTTAACCTTCAAGAATCTCTAGAAATAAAATATATCAAAACCAAATTTTTAATAGGCTTACAATGATGGGCACGCAACCTTTCCCCAAAATGTTTTTTCTTTGGCCTTCGAACTCCCCTAAGATTCTATGATCCCTTACAATATATATCAATTTCATATGATATCCTTGACCACACTCAATGGGAATTGAATCATCTAAATGAATAAACATAGTAGCTATGACATGAAATTAGGATTTGAAAACATAAGATAAAATCATCACTAATACTAGATCCTATTTTCACGGGATTTACTTTGACCATTCCCAATGAACTCATTCAATAGAAGGAGATAATTGAAGCACATTATTTGGAGTTCATAACTTACTAATATAAGGACAAAATCATAATTAATGCGTTGATCCTCTTGCTGATGAAAAATGTATGACTTTTCCAAAACCTGTAATAATTGATTTGCCATTTATTAACTGTTTATATTCATATATGGAACAAACTTATGAATACTTTGAATTGAAGATATCTGAATCAAAAATTTTTGAGTTTCAAAATAAATATCTAAGGTAGTTTACTATTTCCTGAAACTTGAAATTAATTGTTTCATCATTAGATAAAATAGATTCTTAAATAAACTACAACCAACCTCAGAGTTTACTCTGTCAAGTTGCATGAAAGCATTGAGCTACATATCATAACTCATAGGAGTCTCATTTGGACCATCTGAACCAAGAGTTTGTAATAAAACACAACAATTAAATATCTCCATAGTCCATAATATTCATATCCGGTTGTTCAATACACAAAACAATATTTGGAAGTGTATTTTTATAAAGAATTTTCTCATTACAGCATTAATCGACAAAGGAAGTTAGACTTCCAAGTGTATTAATCACCCCACTCTTAATGCTTTGAACTCTTAGATTATGATAAGAGGTACCAAAATATAAAATTGAAATTCAGTGATTAAACACACAGTATACAGTGTTGATGTAATTGTAACTTCGGAATGTATTCACTTGTATATCTTATGTATTGTACCCCGATGTTTATTCCAGGAAGTCTCTATAATGTATTTGAGTCATGTCATGCCCCGATGTTCCTATCGGGAGATTCAATAATGTAAACACGTCATGTAAAGTCATTTTGGGTAACCCTCCTATTGATCAAGGGTTAAAGTCCCCACAGGTGTGGGGCACTAGGGTTATTAGACACTCCTAGAGAAGTTGGCCCTAGGTGAGTTAATGTAAGTCGAGTCATTAGTACCCCAGTTGTGGTTACTTGAGCCTACATAATTGAGTTAGGATTACTTGAGCCTACATAATAGAGTTAAAGGTTAAGTGAACTGAAGAATATAAATAGAGAGTGAGACTCTCTATTTATTACACACACACTCACTCACTAGGATGCATGAGTGAGAGAGAAGAAGCTGGGATCAGAGAGAGAGACTATTGCTGTTGGGAGATCATCTTTATGTTTTCAGGTTTTACTTTTGGTGCTAATTCTATCTCTAAGGAAGTTGCAGGGTTTTCTCCTTTATGGTTTCCCTGAGGAAAATATTTGTGTCTATTGCCCCTTGTGTTTGATTGTTGTGCTTGTTATTCTCTCAGTTAAAGATCATAATATAATGATAACTTGAATGATAAAACTCTAGCATGGTATCAGAGCTAACCTGAGAAAAAGACATTGTGTATCTGTAGAAGCTAGATATTCTTACTCTTTGGGTCTCTCTCCACAATCCATCAGCAAAAGTATGTTAGGCTGACTCTCCATTGAAGGGCGCATCTTTATGTCAAAGCGAAATTCGATTCTGAGCATTTTCAGTTTTTGGTGCAGGAAATTAGGGCTTTTTTCAGAAGAGGAATTTTTGAGTGAGCTCGAGATAGGATTTCTCTCCTCATCAAAATTGAAGTTTAGAGACATGGGTCGAGATTTTTGGTTGGGTGAAACTCTGGGAAAGTCAAACCCTAGTTTGACCTTGGGCCTAAAAAATCCTAAAATACTGAAATTGATAAGTTTTGGTAAATTCGTTATATCTAGTGATTGCAGAGGTCTCAGGGGACAAAAATTTCACAGGTAGAAGATAAAATCCTATGTATAATGTTTCCAAGTTTCAACCTCATATTCACTATATTCTAGGAGATATGATTCCTCCAAGATAGGGTTCCAGGCTCTTCCAGGATTCATCCCTAAACATGACACCTGGGGATAATTGCTATATATCGGGATACCAAGGTACAAATGAAATTTATCAAGATGTTATATAAAGGGAACAGACTTTACTTTCTATGGTATAAGTGTCAGACCCCAAAGATGAAACAGTGACACGTGTAAGTTTGTACAACTTCGCTATGCTGAACAGTCCTGAAACAGGTCACCTTGGGAAAATGATCATAAGTCCCAATTGGTGAGACCAATTCTGATGAAAACTGTGGTGTTGGACCAGGGACGGATGAGGATACATCAGTGTGAAGTTTTAGACTCAGAGGAGTAGCAATGGCAGAGATACCTCAGAAACAGTATCATGCATTTTTGCAGAAGAAATTGGAAAACTAGGGCTTCCTATTCCAGGAGCTTCCCTCCACTATTTTCAGAAAATGAGTACATTGGACAGCTTGCTTTGAAGAGATATATATTTATACCCAATAATATCTTAAAGATTCCAAGTTTTGAAAATTAGGGTTTCTCTAACAAACCCTAGATTAGCCAGCTCCGAAACCAGGATGGACACCTCAAATCAATAAGATCTAATATTTTGCTATTTTCATTTGAGGTTCTCATTTCAAAGTGATCTATCACATCAGCTTGACTTGATAAGCTTGGTGAAGTTGAAAAATTCCAAGCATGGAAGTATATGATCTCTCTAAAGAAAATAAATTGGACACCTACATAAGTAGAGAGGTTCCAGTTCCATAGGGAGATGAGGCTAAAAGTCTTATACCATAAGAACTTGGTCAAGGCCAAGAATATCATTGCTGATTCAATCATGAATCACCTTATACCACAAGTGTCTTCCCTAAAGACACCAAAAGAGAAGAGAATATGGGAGCAATTGAAGATCAAGCTCTGACCATCCAAAGAAGACCCCTCGAGCAATGAGGAATACAAAGGACTCAACTCTTGAAGAAACTCTTATCCATCTTAGCATTTGGATAAGAAAGGATGAATGAAGAAGATGATGAAGCTGAAAAAGGATTCTACCCATGAAAAAAAAATAAAGGTAAGTATTCAATTGTCATTTCATGATATTGTTATGCATTTTTTATATTCAGTTGATGTATTATGCATGATAGAATGTTTGCATTAATGACAGTATATTATTAATGTGCATGTAATGGGTAAGTAGCTCATGGTGCTATACAACTCTCCATTGCTACTTATCTAGAATGAAACCTCTTTGTTGACATATTGGATTAGTGCACAATCTCAATGTTGTCCTAGTAGAGATGGAAGGCATCTAGAAAGTTTCTGTGAGATATGGATGAATGTTGTATTGGCTAAAATAGTTGCATAATCATATATCTTGATGCAAAATAATTTTTCATTATGAATATATCTTATGAAATGTTTCTAACCATATAACTAATGCATTTCACTTGTAGGAAATATCGCGTAAAATCACCTACAAGCAAAGAAGGACAAGACTTGTTTCGAAGAACAAGTGATGACAGTTCAAGATGAAGAATAATATGACGAATGTAGTGACATCATTGATGCAAAACCTTCTAGCTATGAAGAAGTAACCAAGAAGAAAGGGAAGACCAGTTCAAGAAGAATGATGTCTAGGATACAGTATCGATACGTGAAGGGAAGTTCATAGTTCCATCATGCAATAGATGGAAACATCGTGGGATACAAGGAAATATTTGTAGCATGAGGCTTCTCACGAAAAGAAGGCATAGACTACAAAGAGACATTTATAGCCAGTGGGAGTTGAGACACATGATAGGAAGAATCATGTGTGCAAATGAAAGAAGTCCTTGCACGAGCTCATAAGACACCCATGGGATAAT
Organism: Pseudotsuga menziesii; assembly: GCA_001517045.1. Lineage (NCBI taxonomy): Eukaryota > Viridiplantae > Streptophyta > Pinopsida > Pinales > Pinaceae > Pseudotsuga > Pseudotsuga menziesii. Next base: position 97,363 of record LPNX010211332.1, read on the forward strand.
ACATACATGAGGAGCTTGAAGAAGATGACAAGCTCACAGATGGGTGTGAGAAGAACTTTTGAAAAGGTTCAAGATAGAGGATCTTGGTATCCAGTGACCCTAGATGGATACATAAAATAATTAGTAGCAGAGGAAGCTACTTGTCACTCCAGTAGAATGTTTTAGTGCATAGAGTATGAAATACAGAGGGAGTATGATGCTCCTCTTCAAAGGGAGTGACTGGAGAATATCTCAAGGTTCGACATGGTATGCCAGGATGTACAGATTACTGATGACTCTAGGCTTTACTGAGAGTAAAGCAGATTCCAACCTTTGCTTCAAGGTTGAAGGCGGAAAACCTATGATGCTCATGTTATATGTCAATGACTTGTTACTGACATAAAAGAGGAACTCATTAAAGTTGCAAGAAGGAGACTTGCTGCCGAGTTCGAGATGAAAGACTTGGGCATGATGCACTATTTTCTAGGCATGGAGGTGTGGCAGAATGTAGATGGAATTTTCGTGGGACAAGGGAAGTATGCGGGAGAGATCTTGAAGAGATTCGAGATGATGGATTGCAAGGCCATGACCACACCTATGGAATCAAACCTGAAGCTACTGAGTGATGCTTCATCAAAAGTGGTTGATACTACGATGTATCATCAAATGATTGGGTCATTAATGTACCTGATGAATACGAGACCAGATATTTGCTTTGCTGTGAACACCTTGAGCCAATTCTTGATAGATTCGAGACATTTTCACTTGATTGCTGCAAAGCATATTCTGAGGTACTTGAGGGGTACAGTTGATTATGGGCTCAAGTATGAGGTGAATCAGAAGATTAACCTGGAAGGTTATGTTGATTCAGATTGGGCAAGCAGTGCCATCAATAGGAAGAGCACTTCAGGGTGCTGCTTCAGTATGGGATCAAGTGTGATCTCTTGGTTTAGCAGGAAACAGTCTTGCATGGCACTAAGTACAGCTAAAGCAGAGTATGTCACAGCTTATTTATCTAGTTGTGAGGTAGTATGGCTGAGGAAGCTACTGTCTGATTTATTTGATCTTCGGTTGGATGCTACTTATATATATTGTGACAACCATAGTTGTGTGAAGTTGTCTGAGAACCCGATGTTCCATGACAATTCGAAGCATATCGAGATCAAATATCACTATATCAAGGATATGGTGCAGAGAGGAACAGTGAAGCTCCAGTATGTTGTGACAAACGAACAGATAGCTGATGTGTTGACTAAGCCATTGGATAGAGTGAAGTTTGAATACTTCAGGGAGAAGCTTGGTGTTCTCCATATTGAGGTTCCCTCCAAAGGGAAGTGATGAGTGTGTGAGCCATTCTGACATGGTGAGAGGATTGGTTCCTTCCATGGTCAGATGTAAGGGCTGAGCCATTCTGTCATGGTGAGAGGATTGGTTTTTTTCCATGGTCAGATGTGAGTGCTAATCCATTCTGACATGGTAAGAGGATTGGTTCCTTCCATGATCAGATATAAGGGCTGAGCCATTATGTCATGGTGAGAGGATTGGTTCCTTCCATGGTCAGATGTGAGTGCTGAGCCATTCTAACATGGTGAGAGGATTGGTTCCTTCCATGGTCAGATATAAGGGCTGATCCATTATGTCATGGTGAGAGGATTGGTTCCTTCCATGGCCAAATATGAGTGCTAAGACATTCTAATATGACTATGGGATTGGCTCCCACATGATTAGATATAAGTGCTAAAGGCCATTCTCTGAGGGAATGGAGGCACCTAGTCAGTTACCAGGAATTTGGTTCAGTCTAGGATTGACACTCAGCCTAGGGTTGAGAGCCTTTCTTACATGGTTGATAGGATGTGTTCCTCCCATGGTAAGATATAAGTGTTGTGCCTTTCTTACATGGTTGATAGGACGTGTTCCTCCCATGGTAAGATATAAGTGTTGTTCCTTTCTTACATGGTTGATAGGATGTGTTCCTCCCATGGTAAGATGTAAGTGTTGTGCCTTTCTTACATGGTTGATAGGATGTGTTCCTCCCATGGTAAGATATAAGTGTTGTTCCTTTCTTACATGGTTGATAGGATGTGTTCCTCCCATGGTAATATGTAAGTGCTGAGCCTGTCTTACATGGTTGATAGGATGTGTTCCTCCCATGGTAAGATAAAGGTGATGTGCCTTTCTTACATGGTTGATAGGATGTGTTCCTCCCATGGTAAGATATAACTATTGTTCCTTTCTTACATGTTTTATAGGATGTGTTCCTCCCATGGTAAGATATAAGTGTTGAAGAAGAAGAAGACCTACTTGGAGGCTAGGGCTACAACCAACATGAAAAGGGGTTGGCTCTGTAGAACTTCCTATGATGAGAAGAATCAAGAGATAGCACTTGTGATGATGACTAGTGATGATCCATCAGTGATGATCTAGATCCAGTGATGATACAGATCCAGTGATGATCTAGATCCAATGATGATGATCCATATCCAGATGAATATGACTTGAAGATGAATATGAATTGAAGATGAAGATGATGACCCAGATAATACAGAGAAGAATACTTGTGCTGATAAATTGTGTCGAAAGAATACCTTCCTAGTTAAGAGGGAGTGTTGATGTAATTGTAACTTCAGAATGTATTCATTTGTATATCTTATGTATTGTACCCCGATGTTTATTCCGGGAAGTGTATGTAATGCATTTGAGTCATGCCATGCCCCGATGTTTATTCTGGGAAGTGTCTGTAATGTTTTTGATTCATGCCATACCCCAATGTTCCTATCGGGAGATTCAATAATGTAAACAAGTCATGTAAAGTCATTGTGGGTAACCCTCCTATTGATCAAGGGTTAAAATCCCCACAGTTGTGGGGCACTAGGGTTATTAGACTCTCCTAGAGAATTCATCCCTAGGTGAGTTAATGTAAGCCAGGTCATTAGTACCCTAGTTGTGGTTACTCGAGCCTACATAACTGAGTTAGGATTACTCGAGCCTACATAAAAAAGTTAAAGGTTAAGTGAACGAAAGAATATAAATACAGAGTGAGACTCTCTATTTATTGAACACACTCACTCACTGCGGCGCATGAGTGAGAGAGAAGAAGCTGGGATCAGAGAGAGAGAGACTACTGCTGTTGAGAGATCATCTTTATGTTTTCCGGTTTTACTTTTGGTGTTGATTCTATCTCTGAGGAAGTTGCGGGGTTTTCTCCTTTATGGTTTCCCCGAGGAAAATATTTGTGTCTATTGTCTCTTGTGTTTGATTGGTGTGCTTGTTATTCTCTCATTTAAAGATCCTAATATAATGCTATCTTGAGGGATAAAAATATAACATACAGGTGTTTGACTGTGGGTTCTGCCGAAAATTTTTGCATGACACTTGTGTTTAAAATTGGTGTGAATGTGAGCGCTGAACATTCAGTTGGAACCAAGGTAGTGAAGACATGCTCTTGGCACTCTTTGTCTCAGCATTCCATGACAGTTGGATGCTTGAAAGATTGCTTGTATTCAAGTGATTTGTTATGAAGAAAATATTCATATGGCTTAGGGTAGACCACAATAGACAGAGTGACACCAAAAATAAACTCTAATCCCAAGTATGATATAGAAATGTAAATTGATAGCAACAAAGGATAGGGCCCGTACCTCAACTGGACGTCTGAAGAATACTACTGTTTATATTTTGATCCAACGCTTGTCACCCACAAATTGTCCTAAACAACAAAGGTATCCAAGCATATAATATGTATATTAAATGTTAGCATCTAATAAAGCATAATCCATTCACATAGTAAGAAAATATACCCATGGAAATTAACATAAACATTTGTACATGAATTGGACATTAGCGAATCCCCCATCAACCAACACAAGGTATGAAGCTAGGATGATTGATTTGTAAGAACTCGAACGAATAGGATGTGAACAAACAAAAACCATGTGTATTTCTCACGTGTAATGGATGTAAGTAGTACACAAAAGAAACCCTCTAAATAAAATCCAATGATGAAAACCGCTGATAAAGGCAAGGAAACCAACAATAGAGTCTAATGGAATCCAAGACACATCACGAATCCCAATTTATTAATAGATTTCTTGTCGTCGAACACATGGGAAACCACTCTGTTAGTGACCAATCATAAGATGTCATCTGTTGAGTTCAAGGTCACCTATCGGGATGGTTGACATGCAAAGTCAATAGATATAAGGAATGGCTTACTCATGTTACAAACTTCCTTTTAACAAGAGCATAAGGAATATGGATAAACTTAGGAAACATAAACTCAAGTGTGAATACTAATTTAACTATGTGATGTAGGATGCATCAACATAGGCTCCATGGGGACTGGAAGCTTAACCAGTTGAAGGAGTAAGCTTTAAATAACACTTTCAACTTCCTAATGCCATACTAAAACTGAAACCCATGATGAATGGAGTCAAGAACTGGTGATATTCTCAAAGGCGACATGATCACTACTAACATAAGATAACATCATTTTCTTGTATGTATTTTTATGTTTTTAGTATTTTCATATTATGATAGCTTTAAAAAGAATAAAACATTCTTATAGTATAAACCAAAGGAAATGAGTGTCACGGGAAAGTAAACTAGTTCCAACCAGTGGAACATACCTATGCTCAATGTAAGTCAACATGTGCAGGATAAGGACACTTTGGGGGATGTTTCCTATAGGATAAAAGGGTATCAAGATTCAAAGGATAAAACATAGGCTCTACTTGGATAGGATTGAGAAATGCTTGAGAAATTTGGATTATAACAATGAAACGAGGAGCTGACATTAGGCTCAATAAGGAAAACATACTAATGATATGCATTTACAACTTGATATAAAAGGGGAGTCCCTGTGAATGATGGCTAGCATAAGAAATGAGAAGAAGCATGATGTTTCTTCTCAAAGACATGGATATACTATAAGGGGCTCCCATACCTAAGGGGGAACTTCAGCATGGGCACCAAATGATAAAATGGGTTTTAACTAGGGTACCCACGATCGAGAAAGCACTACTGCTTAAATAATGACACTTCTATAAGCATCTAGAAGGTTTTTTGTCATTAAAAAGTGGTTTCGTACCTAAGGTGTATGAATCATAGGCATAGGATAATGCAAAAATGCAGGTGGAGTTAAATCCTAACCTACATGCCAGTAACAATATATACTTGTTGGAGACATGAACATACTAGAAATTGGTCAAATACATTAAGTCCTGAAGAAACTATGTCAAAAAGTACCTCATATGATAATATTAGTCCATAAGAATCCTAGAAGTATGGTGAAAAACTATGTAAAAGTGCATAAAAGCAAAATATATACAATAGTGTACAAGGTACGAGCCTAAGCTGGAGGTTCAAGCATAGTACTTATCGGGTTTCTTTCAGATATGTTTTCTAATAGGCTTAGTATTTGAGTAAGTTTTAATTCCATGCTTGAAAATGATAGGGTTGATTCCTGGCATTTCTTCATACCAAATGAAAACATCTCAAAATTTCGTGAAGAGATCGATGTAAGGTTGAATTTCTATAGGAAAACAATATGCACCTATAGAAACATTTTCAGCCTTACTAGAAGTTCGATAAATGTTGATTGCAATAGTAGGATATACATTCGATATGTTGCCCTCATAATATATTCCATTTGTATCCAAAGGGAGCATGCAGTGACCAACTTTCTCACTTAGGGCCGACTGAAACTCATTATGCTTGATCCTTTTGAGATATGGGAAAAAATAAGATCTATGATGCAAGTATTCACAAGGAATTTCGTGACCATTCATGGCCTAAATGATGGATTTGTTTGAAGGTAAAGTGGCAACGAGCAAATCATGCAAGTAGGATGAGTTGACCACCCAAGCAGGTTGCAGTGAGAGATCTTCCTCTTTCGTTTGTGAAGAGGAAATACCAGGGTCTATAGAGAGTTGTTGTATGGATTGATAAGCAATATCTGTTGCAAATAGTAGCATAGCCATTTCAACATATGGATTCCCTTCACATGATTCAATTGGTTAAGGGATATTCCAAGGGTCATTAATATAGGAAGTACGAAACAACATTGGAATCGAAAATTATGAAACACCATTGGAAGTGGAATCAATAGACAAAATAGGTGCAAAAAAATAAAAACTCCCATAAGAGAAGGATACATACTAACACTCACATTCTCATTTGCCTTTTGAGAACTTTATATTATGGGGACCGTAAGTCCTGCAGATGTAGCAGAACTAGAGCTAGTGAAATACAGTTAATCAATGGTCACAATTTTTTATTTCATGAGGAAAGCATATGACAGGAAACATAGATGAGACAATTTATTTCATAGAATGGTTCCAATTCCTACCCAAAAAAATATTGTAGTCAAGGTGTGCATCAACCACCTCAACCTCGACCGACATAGTCTCCCACCCAAACTGGACTTGAATATAGGGTATAATCCCATGTGGTATAAATGGATGTCCATCAAATGCAATTAACATGGTCACAAACTGGGATAATGGAGGAGAGTCAATGACCTTCCAACAAGACGAAGACATGACTGATGTATACGCACCTTCGTCAACCATAGTGCATTTGAAAGTCATATTGAGATATTACACGTGGATTTGGAAACCCATGTGGTAAGGAAAGTGGGGTTGAACATCACTAGTCTCAAAATTGATAACACTAGGGCCAACAACATTCAATACCTCCCAAGATAGATAACAAGGAATTCCTCTATGAAGGACGTGTCTGGAATACCTTTAAAGATGACATAGAACATGGTTTCTAACCCAGATCCTCAACAATGGAATATTTCTGGGTGTCTGGAGCATTAGGATTATGAGTTGAGAGCTTAAGCACTCCTTTAGGAATGTGATGAGTAGGGTCAGGATTATCAATCTACAAAGGGATCTTCATATGCATAGGTTCTTTTCCCATAGTAGTTTGTGAAGGACCATAGTCGTAAGAACGAGTAGCAACATAAATATGAGAATAAATCATGTTGACACAAGCACGACCACCATCATGACTAGGAGGGTTTTGATTCCCTCTAAACCCACTTCTAGTGGCAGAAACCCTCGAAGTCATTTTTTGATTACGCGTAAGTGGATTGGTTAACATGGTTGGGCTTTGTGCTATGAGCTTAAAGGCTTCATCAATCCTAGGGAAAAATCGCATAAGGTGGTATTATACACAAATCTTACAAGTAAAATTAACCTTTCATTTGGGCTTCTTCTCCCCACCAGCATTATCATTGTTTTTCATTATTTTAATTTTTTTTCTTATTATTTATATTCCCACCCTTTTGATTGTTCTTCCCCTTTCTCTTTTTTCCCTTGGTTTGTTGGTTACCATTCAGGTTCATTAAATGCATAGAGTGTACATCCGACAACTAGGTGGAAGAGCGTGAAGCCAAAACTTGTCCCACTGTATACTGGTTAAGAGACAAATTCTGCATTTGGTTTGTCACTTAGTCTATAGCTTGAGCACTAGTAGATCCCACAATGCCATCAACATGAGTCCCATGTTTCTGCTTGGGACCACGATTAAATCTTGGTTCATTAGGGATAATCTTGTAAAGAAGCCCAGATTGTGCAAAAATCAAATCCAGTTATTGGGATTTAAAGATGGCATGTTACTCAGTGGCTACTGCAGATGTTGAAATGTCCTTCACAATATACAATAATAATGACTTAAGGAACCATTCCAATTAAAAATTTGGTGGAATGTTGGATTTAATCAACCTCTTTCTTCTACACCACTCTTGAATATGATCGAAGATATGAGTATCTTTATCTTGATGAAATGCCAACAAAATCTCCATTCCTGCATCAGAATGGACCTACAACTAAAAGCAATTGACAAAGACCAAGAATAAGTCATTAAACATTAGGTATGTGTTGTGAGGGATATCTACCTTATGACTTGGGGTATTAGGGTCACCAACATACTAGGTTTTGTCTTGCAGACATAAAGGATTACATAAACATATACAAGAGAAATAGGGTTAGTGGAACATGTACCTTTTTATTAACGGTTGATCCAAGCTTTAGCCTTCTTTCTCAATTTCTCCTCAACCTCCTAATATTTTGTAACTACAAAAGAGATTGATGTTCCTCCACAGAATTATTGATTGTTATATAAAGAAACATGAAAATATTATAATTGCATATAAGAATAAATAGCAATGCATTTCATAATTCATAACAACAAGAACATTTGTGAAGACATTATGGAAGAAATAAACTCTTTTTTAGAAGTTTCAAGAATCTTTACAACCTTGTATCAGACAAGCTTCTCTACAGGCCAAGAAACTGAGTTCTCTTGATCCTCTTTCCAATGGATTCCTCCAACATAACCTTCCTCTCCAACTTGCTTCCCATATCTTCTACCACTCCCCTCTATTTATTCTTGGTGGTGAGGAGAGGTTACAGGGCCTAGGATGGTTACAGAGTTAGGGAAGTTAGTTAACATTTCAAACCCAACTACGCCTAAACTAATCATATTTTTATTTTTTAATTTGTCTTAAGGGACTTGCAAGTGCATATAAAGGGAACTTGTGATTGACTCGGGACTTCTATGAGGGAAACCCATGAGTGCAAGATTTCATAGTTAAATCGTGGGTTTCATAAGAGATGACACGCGAGTGACACGTAACTTGTCACAAGAAGGCCTAGGAGTGCAAGACACAATTATTTATAAATACGGAGAAGGATGAAGGAAGGAGTGTGTATTAAGGCTTCACTTCATCTATAGTGTGTTGGCCACTTCAACCACATTGTCCTTTTCTGTACCAACACATTTGGTGTCAGTACTCGGATGGAGAAGTGTCGTTTGATAGTATAGCAGATGCCCCATAATATATGAGGTCAGATGGTAGCGATGGTTGAAATACATTACAAATATTTTACCAAGGAGAAAATCAGTATCAAGGTCGCAGAGAAGTACCTAAAATAGAAAAATCAAGGTCATTTACAAAATCATCACTGAGGATGCCATGTTCAATAAAATGGAACACTAGCTCCTTTAAAAGATTCATTTACATCATATAGTACAGGAAATAGGGCCACATATGTTTTACAATGGGGCATCAAAGCCACAATAGTACAATGATGGATCTTCAATAGCCGTAAATAGTGTCACATATCATAGCACAATCTTGCGCAACTTAGGTTATATAGTATGTAACTCAAGGTCTTCGTCCAAATCCATAGAAACCAATATGAATCCTACCATGTGAATATATGAGTTGAATTCAAACATGGAAGGATGCCATCGACGTGTGTGTTAGAGATTTGTATTGACCACCAATGTAGAGGAATCCACCAATATGGGTGGTGGATCCTAAGGTACTATATTTGAAACTCAAGGTCTTCTTCTGTAGGAGGTACTGATCGAAATCCGTTGTGTGAAGAAGAAGGCACTGAATCCTTCAATAGGTCACATGAGTAACTAGTAGACTGGATAAGCGAATGTGTACACAAGATGATCTTGGAGATGAAAATGATAGTAATCAGGATGAACATACATGTGTAAATATCCTTGAATAGGGAGCATGACACAGAAATGACCCAAGGCATCTTTAAACTTTCAACTGGAATAACTGGACTTATCTTCCATGTATGAGACATGAACAGATTCCCCATGTATTTAGGACAAGTGGAGGAGTAATGAATCGAAGTGATAGTTGAAATGAGAAGTGAAAAACTGAGACGTGAGTACCGGGAGGCTCAAACTAGTGCTTTTTACAAGGATGAAATGTTGTCAACAAACTTATAACCCAAAGAGTGAATTTCTTCCTTTCCTTTCTAGTTAAATTTTAATGAATCTAAGAAAGTCAACTTGTGTCTTTCTTCATTTTGAGAAACCTTGAAGAAAAGAGAGAATAGTGCTTGATATGTCATTGATCCATGGATTTTACGAGCCCGAATTAGTGAATTTTTGTCGGTGATTTCATAGTTTTGAGAGTCTAAAAACTCCAAAGGAGACTCTAGGGGGGTGCTTTTTTGTAAATTTAGTCTCCCAAGTCCAAAAAAGTGTAAAATAATCCAAAGGAGAACTCTCTTAGATTTCGAAAAAGTAAGGTATACCTTTTTCATAGTTAGTTAGAAAGGTCCAAAAAAGGGGTAAGCTATCACCCAACTAACGCTCCTTCAAAATCAAGCATGTAGCCTTAGTTTAACGAGTGTGAAGGAAGGTAAGATCACTCGAAAAGTTCCATTTATTTACGAGAATGGTACATACAACAATAAACTCGATGCTTTGTATTGAGATTTAACAAGCATGACAATGGCATAAAGAACGCTTAGAATTTTTTTCATGTTAGGTCGAGAGCACGAAAAAGAGAAAAGTAAGTTCGAACAGGTTCATTTTCTATAAGTTTAGTCCTCCATGCCCATGAAAAAGATAAATCTATACCTGAAGATAATCTTCTAAATTCCAAAGAAGATACAGAATTCATTTTTCGTAAATAATCCATAGGGTCCAGAAAATGGTTAAACTTATACCACTATGAATGATATTTCAGTTCCTTTAACGAGTAAGAAAAAACAAGAAACTCGACTATCTAGTCAATTTTAAGGAGTTAGACCAGGGCTTGAAGATAACTTAGTAGGACAGGAACCTTATAATCTAAGTTAGTTTAGTACAAGATACAACATGAGGCTCATTTTTGGTGTGAAAAACAACTACAAAGGCTCTTGCAACCTAGCACAAATGCAGCAAGGGTACCATAAATGACAAGAAGTGTTCTAACTAGGGTAACCCATGTGAGGTAGGTCCTAACCGTGGAAGAATAATGATGTTTGAAAGGTAAGAAGTGGTTACACATCGCAATCCATGGATGAAAAATAGATCCTAAATTTCATCAGGGGATAAGGTATACATGAAAAGCATGCAAAGGGGACCAAATCCTACCTTATATGTAAAGGAAACATACTCCGATTCATCCATGACACGTAAAAATTAGGTAAAAACAAGTATTAGCTCACCTGACCGAAAATAATTTAAACTATACAAAAGTGGGTAGAAATTATAAAAAAATTACTATAAATAGTAGAAATATTGTAAAAAACATAACATATGGCTTTTTACCATATTCAATGCATTTTTACCTCTCAACTTCAAACAATCGGTGTGATCAATCCAATGGATGGAACTTCAATCCACAAAGTGCAGGTAATTCATATCTCCCTTATCTTTGTTTTGATTCTTTTATTTATTACTTTTTATGCTTCATTTTTTGATGGCCTACACTAAGGGCATTGTGTAGTAATCATGGATAGCCCACTATAAAGTCGCCATTTCATGATATAATCATGGGTTTGCAATGAGGAACCTGCGATTTCCCCGCATTTTTCTCACTGGGCCATCACGAGTCCTGTGCAATGGATGATTTTTACAAATCTAATGGTGGAATTGTTGATTTGGAAGGTCAAAATGGTGCTAGAGTGGCATGAAAGAGAGCATGAGTACATGGAAAGGATTTCTATGGGGGATCCCATGGCATTAAAATATCTACGAAGATGCATATTGCTAAAATTCTACAGCACATCGAATCTGAGATCCCATGTTCGGCTAATATAGGTGTTGGTACATTTATGGTACCACAAAATTGGCATGTTTGACCTTTAAGGAGAGACCTTGGAGCTTAGTACAGAGGATATTTACTTTATCACGGGATTGTCTCATTGAGGGGCACCTATGAACTTGGACGGAACTAGCCATGGGGGTGATCCCCTCAGCGTACATGATTACGTCAATACATATTGTGTACCTGGCACTCCGAAATAGGGAACTCAAATCTTGATCTCATAGGTCACTAGTTTCCCATTGAAAGTTCTTGTGAGCACTATTTTCAGAGTGGTAGGGTCATCCTCTTTGTACTTGGCTACACAGACCCACATGCACATAGAAGTGGAGTGTTTGCATGGTGTGATATTTGACTAGTGTTCAGGATTGGTCCCGATAATGAAGAGGCAACTTTCTAACTACATGATAGGGAAGAATAAAAACTTTGGTTATGCGAGTATTTTAGTGGCATTCTTCTTCGAGAGGGTTCCTGCCCTGAGCCCCGTTGTTACCCTTCCACCCTCCCTTCCTCGTGAGCCTAGAATTATGTGGTGGGGAGATGTATTTCTCTGCCATGGTGGTGGTGGGATCTAGGGTGGTTACGATGACAATTTTTATTCATGGTGGAGACGACAGGTGCCTTCTCCGAAGAAGTTCCCATATACAAGCTTAGACTTTTGTGGCGATCCTGAGCTAGATATCCCTCCTAGGGAAGCATGGGGAGATATGGGTAATTAGTCTTTTACTTTTTTAAATATTTATTTTTTATGGATTTTTTTTTCATAATGTTATATATACATATGTATTCGAGTATGAGACATTTTTTAATGATATGCAAATATTGGACTTTTCCAACTAGATGGACATTCGAGGACATTCGTACGACCAGTAGATGGTGTTGGATAGGAAGCTATGCTTCCTACCATGGAGGATAAGTAGGCCAGGATGACCCATGATGTACAAATAGTGAGGATGGAGAGAATTATGATGGCCATGTAGGAGCATGTCGTAGGAGTACCTCCATCTTGGTTACGCCTTCTCTGAAGGGTGACCCAGGTTGTTTTATGTTATTGAGAGGTTGCGGAGGTAGCTGCATATGAGGAGGCTGAGGAGTTTCCATAGTTTTAGCATATGAAGGATTTGGATCCTATTTTGTATTTTTGATAGATATATTTACTATATATTTGGACCATAACTCAATGTATATGGACCTATATTTTGCACACACACATATTCCTGGTTATTTACATGTGTCTCTGTGTATATGTGTATTAATTTTACAAAGTGTGTGGCAAATGCCAGTCTAGAATGTAGCTCACAAATGCATCAGTAATAGTGTTTTGATTTGTTGAAACGTGATTATATATAATATGTTCAAAATTTGTTTCAAGTAACCTTATTCGCAAAAAATGACGTAAAAGACTAGGGTGTCTCACCTAATAGACCACATTGAGCCGAGAGACCACTAACCGAGAGTTAAGTATGACTTCCAGGAAGGTGATACCATGCGAAATAAAATCTCAAAGAAGCTCAATGAAGGCACTCTACTCAGCCACATTGTTAGTTGCAGGACCTAAGAAAGCACCTCCCAAGGAAACCAGTTGTCCCATGGGTGCATAAATAACCTAAGCAGTTGTAACCAAATGGAAACTGTGACGGTTGGAACCATTAGCGAACCCTATTAACCACTCAAAATAAATATAAGACAACATCAGACTACATAAGAAACAATAACCACTAACAACCATTTACAAAAATATACAAATATAATACAAGCAAAATCATAATGCATAGGCATAATACTTTTTTAGGTAGAGCCCGTTTTGGGGCTCTAACAGCTTATTACCATCATAATTGATTAACTCATATGATCCCTTCTCAATAAATTTTGACACAATGTACAGGCCTAACCACATATATTTAAATTTTCCTGTCGCCAGGGGTTCCTTATCCTAGTCCCATACCAAGACAAGCTATTCTTCGGAGAAAACCCTAGGTTTCATGGCTTTGTCATATTGGTTTTTCATCTATAGTTTATGTGCTTCATTTGTTGTCAGCGCATATCTGTGCTGCACATCTAGATGCTCTAAATGTAGCAAACGTTCCTCAATCTCAGTAGTGTTAGGAAGTACATGAATGGCAATTTTCAAAGATGGTATCTCGCATTCAAATAGCGTGACTGATTCCACCCCATGAACGAGATGGAAAGGTAAAAACCCTATGGTAGTATTAACATTCGTTTGGTATTCCCAAAGTGCTGGATACAACATGTTGTGCCAGTTTCACCTACTAGCATTAATAGTTCGCTTGAGAATGGTTTTTAAAGTTTTATTATATGCTTCTACTTTTCCATTTGACTACGGGTAAAAGGAAGACAAGTGGTCTTTCCTAAAACCAAACATAGTGGTCAATTATGTCATCATTCTATTCTAAAAGTGACTTCCATGGTCACTGACAATTTTCTTTGGAATACCGAACCTAGTGATGATCTGATTGAATATGAAATACACCACCATGTCACCATAGTATTTAAAGGTAGGCATTGCCTCTACTCACTTCATGAAGTACTCAACAGACAATGATATACTTGTTCCCCCCAGTATACACTAGGTTTCACATCATGAAATCAACACCCCACTTAGTGAGGGACCTACTGCGATGATGGGGAAAAGAGAAGCAGGGTGTGACTGCATTTTTCTGGTGTAAAGTTTGCATGGATGACAATGTTTCACTAATTATATACAATCTTTAAAGATGGTAGGACAAAAATAATAAGCACACAAAATATTTTGGGTCATTGATAACCCAAATAAATGACCCCCACACACTCTGTTGTGAGAATCATTTAGGAAAAGCTCAGCCTCCTCATGGGTGAGGCATCGATGCGAGATGGAATCTACCCCTCGTCTGTATAAAGTATCATCGATTATGAGGCATTTTTTTTCATTTACTCTTAGCTTATGTCGATATTCCCATGAGAAGGTCACGGGACATTTCAAAGTCTGTAGTTATACTAGGATATCCCCATACCAAGGATTAGTGGTTGAGATTAAGAAAATGTGCTCATCTGAAAATGGCTCATCTTCTATCACTATGTTTTCCTCGCTCGAAAAATTTGAGATTAGTTTGGAGAAAACTAGGGACTTCTTAGATTTGGCGGACTGAAAATCAAGATCAAACTCTTGGAGAATGAAAATCCACTTGTTAAAATTTCCCCTAATTATTCGTCAGGATAATACGTATTGAAACAGATTTACATTTGCAACCAGAGTGGTTGTCCTTAGAATAATGTAGTGTCTCAACCTATGGACGACATAAACTACCGCCAGAGCCAGTTTCTCAACATGTGAATACCTCAGTTCAGGACCAGCCAAAGTGTGACTAAGATAATAGTTAACATGCTCTAGGAGCTTGTCATCCTCCTGAACTAGCACTATGCCTATCGTAGACTCGGATGCAACTAGATACAATATAAATTTCTTTGTGTAGTATGACGGACATAAGAGAGAAGCTGATAGCAGTTCTCTTTTCAATTCCTTGAAATATTTTTAAGCGACTTTGTCCCATAGAAATGGGTTGTCTTGGTTGAGCAAGCGCATGAAACCCTTATTTATCTTGGCACAGTTCACAATAAATCATCGAAGAAAATTAATCATCACCCCTAATTTTAAAGGATCGACCCTTATACCCCTATTGGAAACTATGAAACCAAGTAATCGCCCCGATTTGATGCAGAAGACACACTTATGGGTATTTAAGTGAATCTTATAGTGTGTACATCTCTCAAAAACTAAGTGAATATGATCTGGATGATCCTTCCTATTTCAAGAATGGGTCAGAAGATCATCTAGGTATGGTTCAACAATATGCTTAATATCATGGAAAGCAAAGTTCATTTCACACTGAAAGGTTGCTTCAAAATTTTTAAAGCCAAAATGAATCTTTTTGTACCAAATGTACCCCATGGACAAATGAAGGAATTTTTGTGTTGGTATTTTGGTTTGATCTGAATATGGTTATAGCCTGAAAAACCATCCATAAACAAGAAAACCTCGCTAACCATGCAGGAAACAATGGATGGAGCAGGGTAGCTATCCATGGGACAAGCCTTGTTTAAATATTGGAAATTTGTACAGACATGAATAGTCCCTTGTTTCTTATCTACCGGAACAGGATTGGATACCATTGCATCAGAGAGATTGAGTAAATGAAACCGACTTTCAGCAAATTTTCCACTTCAGCCTTAACAGGTGCCACTTTTCGCAAATTTATAGGTCTAAGATTTTGTCGAATAGGCTTTACATTAGGTTAAGTTCATATTTCATGTTCCACAATTGATGGATCGATGCTTGGAATCTCTTCGTATGACCAGGCAAAGCCATCATGCAATTCTTTAAATAAGGCAGTGTAGTTGGAAATCTCTTCAGGTGAACAATTTACTCCAATATACACATTTTCCACAACATTTGGTTTTGTAGAGATATTGATTAGAATAGTGGCAGAAATTTTTTCCATGTTCCCCTTGGAAAATACTCCCTCCTTGGGAAAAGGATTAACAGGCAAATCAATACCTTCGGCTAGTCTCACATGGAACTCGAAATTTTCTATCATGCTCAGTTCCAGAAGAGAGTAGGACTTGTGATGGAGATATTCACAAATTTTCTCACATCCTATCATGGCTTCTAGAATGGCTTCGTCATATGGAAAAACCATATAAGTAGTCGTAATAATAAGTAGATTTCTTTGCCCATGCAGGGAAGTAAGATTCATCTGACTCTTCTGAAACTGGAGGAGTCGAGATGGAATTAGTATTATAATTAATGTGTCAATGATATTTAGGAAATGAGTGCCATTAGATTTTAATTATTATGCAGTGTAAAGGAGTGAATAATACCCACTAAACAAAACAAATCTGTTAGAAAACAAACAAGAATTGCTTAGTATAATTATAGTATAAACTTCATTAATCCCAGTAGTATACAACAATGTTACATAAAGGAGAATTCAAATCATGTGGATAGGATTCGAATCACCAACTCAATCTGACTGCATGGATAAATAGAAGTGTCTAAATCACTATCAGAGCTGACTAGCTAAGCTCTAGTTGTCTAATCCAGTCTCTCAATTAGTTATAATTAGTTAAACTAGTCTAACTAAGGTGGTAGGTGAGAAGTAGGTGAGAATAGGTTCCTTCCCAAATGCAACAATGCAATACTAGTGATAATTGAACTTGAGGACATCTAACTGAATGCAACTAAAGCTTAACTAAGCTTGACTAGTTGCCAACTGACAACAACAGAAGGAAGTTGATGTTGGCACTCCTAATGGCTCCTAAATTGCAGGGATTGGTCTAGGAGGAGCATAGATTGATGCATGAATGTGCAATTATTTGTATTTAGCCTCTATCTATGTTCCCCACACTCTAATGTCTAGTACATGTGGCCCCATTAGGCCAAGTGGGCCCAGTAATATCTAAATGACTCCTAATTTAGGAAAATATAATCTAATAGACTAGTTTGGACAAGGGAGGATTATAAATCCTAAAAATAAATAGTAGTATCAAATATATCTTGGTAAGCTACCTCTATTTCCAATAAGGGAACTTGAGATTCTTCTTGTGAACAGAGGACCCACTGGTTAGTTATATCTACAATCTTAGAGATATTCTTCCCTACACTTGTCGATCCTAAGTAATTTATGAGAGCATGCATATTGAAGGTTCCCATCAACTCCCAAACTTTCATTCGTTGGGCGCGACTAATCAATAAAGGGTACATTAGACTCAAAATTCTCCAAACAACCCTTCCGAGTATATGACAGTTGGTCAACAGTCACCAACTTTCCTTTGTGTGGAAACATGATGACTCAGAAGACGAACGATGGAATAACACACATTGCATAGGTCCAAATTCTCCCCAAAATTAGATTGTATTCTAGGGGTGCATCAACTACTTCAACTTCTACAGATACCAATTTCCCTACCATTTTTATCTCGAAATATGGCAGGATACCATGTGGACAGAATGAACTCCCATCGAAAGTGATCAACAAAGTGTTTGATGGTACCAACTTAGGGGATCCCAGAGCTTTCCAACATGAAATTGACATCACACATGTGGATGCACCTTCATCTATAACAGTCAGTCCAATGGTTTTTCCTCCATGGACAATATCAATGGAAAAGTCCACATGGTAAGGTAGGCATCACTTGACATTGGAAATATTGAACTTATCCAACATGCTCCCAGAGTTCATTTTTTTTATGGACACCAAGAGTGCATCTCGTTGCGAAGGAAAACTTTGGAGCTCTTCTAGGGATGACATCGCACAAGAAGTTTGGGCCAATTATTCTACAACTAAGTAGTTCGAAGCAGCCCTTACATTAGGGTTGTGAAATGTATTTTTAAATACACCTTTGGTTATCTTAGGCATATCATCAGTCGGTTTATCAATTGAGACTGGGGCTGACGTCTCGATAGTTTTCTTATCTTTCTGTTGAGCCTCCGATTCTTAATTCTTAGCTATGGTTTGTAACAAAGAATGGGATCGAACCATATTGATATAATATTGATTAGTGGAAGGATCATTTTGTGTGCCCTAGCATTTTTTGGGTCACTAGAATCCGCATTCTGTCCTTGGGGAAATGGATCCTTCAGGATGTTTGGTTGTTGTTGTTTTAGCAACTTCTATGCCTGATCCATTAAGGGGCATTGATAGGTCAAATGGTCTTCGTGGAAAACATTTTAGGGAAATTTGACTTTAGTTTTCTCTTTCTTACCCCCCTCATAATTGTTTGCGAGTTTCTGCTATTTTTTATTTCCCTCACCCTTCTTACCCTTGTTCCTTTTCCCACCGGGATGTTGAGTGCCATTTTTGGGTAGATTGCGTCAAATATACATTTGCATTCTGGGGTGGGGGTGGCATCCTTATCTACCTCCATTGCAGATTGCTTCACTGACAGTTCATGGATCTATTTAGCTAGTGAATCTATAGTCGAGGTGTGAACTGAACCCACTAGACCATTGGCATGTAGTCCAGGATTGGGTTTGGAAAAATTGGTGTTAGACCTTGGCACCTCAGAGATGATCTCATATAGAATCCCAGACTTGGAATACATCAAATCCAATTGCTGGGCCCTGAGAATATCCTCCTCCTCCCTAGTCACTCCCAAAGTGGAAACGTCTTTTGAAATATAAGGCATTAAGGACTTCAAAAACCATTCCAACAATAACTTGGGAGAAATATTGGCTTTGATAAACCTCTTTCTCCTTCTCCACTCCTAAATTTGATCATATATATGAGTGACCTTATTTAGTGGAAAGGTCGACAGAAGGTCTTTACCGATATCATACCAGAAATAAATTTGAAAGTGATTCAAGAAAACGATTAATAAATCAAGAAAAATGTCATATGCGGCTGAAGAGATTTCAATATACCACTTTTCCGCTACACTGTTTAGTGTTCATTGAAAAATCCTTAGCTGAATGGAATCATCGATCCGTGAGTTGGAAGAGCACCACAAATGGAACTTCGTGACAAGGTCACCTGGGTCCTCACCAGTTTTCCCTTCAAACTTATGATTGTATGAAGGTAATTTAATAGGAACCAATGGCCTAGTTGAATCGTGGTGCATAGGGTCATTCATGAGTGTCAATAAGTATAACAAGTTTAAAGTTTCTAGGAAGGGTAATCTAGGTCGAGACAGAGATTGGTATTGAGGAGTCTATGGCGAGGAAGTACTTGCACTAGCTTTATCGAAAGAGAGGTTGGGGCTACACCCAGCCACTGGATGTGAAGAACTAGCAAGGTTTTGAAAAGGGTTCCACCCAAAGGTCAAAGGGTTACTAACCTAATATGTGTTGTATTGTGTTCAACTAATTCCAACCGAAGTTGGAGTTGCAAAAATGAGAGCGGTGATTCCTCCATTGAAGAATGAGAAGGGGGAGATTCTGAAAGGAGCAATCAATACTTGACTAGAAGGTTGGAAGCTAAATCCTGAAAAAGGGCTTGGACTCCCATACGAAACACTAGCATAAGTAGTATACCGGCATACATAAGGAGCATATGGAGGAATGTGTCCCCCATACCAAGGAAATCCTTGGACAAATGGAGCGGAACTACTAGGACCGCTTTGAGTGTTTTGGAATAATGGAGAAGAGGTAAAAGAGACACTAGGTATCCATGTGACAACCATGCTAGATGGACCAAAAATGTGTGAGGGTGCTGATGGATTAGCCACTCAACCACTTGGGGACATTGAGGTAGATGAACTAAAGTTTAATTACACTTCTAGTGCAGTAGATATGCTTGGCCTAGGTGCACTCACTAGTGAGGGAGAGACACCATCAAGTCTAAAGTGGGGTTAGAGATATCCCCCATATCTTCTCTTAAACTAGACATAAAAACACTCAAAGGAATACCAACAATAGGAGGATTGAACAGACGGACTTGCACTAAAATGGTATCTCTAAATTCAGTGAGGGGAGAATTGTAATTCCTTCCAAACTCTTTTCCTTTCAAATCTTCAATATCCACTAACAAGGGATCAGTACGATTATAACAAATTTTAGGTTCCTCTGGACTTTGAATGACTCTAGTTATTTCAAAAGAACTATTTGTGTCTAATCTCCACCTTTGATGTGGTGGTAGAGGCTCCACTATTGAGAGCGGAGGAATTTTTTGCAAACTTCAAGGCCTATGGGGAGGTTGATCCTCCACAGCTAAAGATTTAAATCATACCCCTAAAGTTCATACTAGACAGGCAGTCCACAAAGCACACCACTAAAAAATCCTAAGTACCACAAACATAGGAAGGTGAAAGATACACCTTCAAAATGAGTGTATGGGATGATTAGGGTCCATAAAAAACCGTGAATATCGGAGAGTAGTTACTCGGGGTCCCATGATATTTTTCTAGGTGCAAGCATTTGAAACACCAAACTGCACTCCCAAATTTTTATTTGGGGTTTCCTCCCACATATTCCCTAGGTACATTGGAAATAGCCTTCCACTGTCACCCGTGAAAGAACCTAAGAGTTTGGATACTAAGGCTACCAAGATTATAAGAATATTCTAGTGGAATAGTCATAGTTCTTCCCAGTGTGCATGGGTAGGGTAGCTAAGCCAAAAATTCAGACAGAACCGACACCTCACAAAGCCCAAGGTGGTACTGAAATAACCCTCGTACTCACAACAATCCTAGTTTCTTCTTGAATGAAGTTTTGGAGGGGTGTCTCTGCAACTAAGTCCGCACATCACCCTGTGCTTAACTGTTGTGTTAGAGAGCTTTCTGGATGATTTCCCTCAAACATGGATTTACCTAGAAGATAAGACACTAAGTCTAATTTTAAGCGATCTTGGATACTTTAAGGTGACCTAGTCCAAGATACTAGCCTAAACTAGTTGATGTAGACCCTCGAAAGAAAGTGTTACTAATAAATTTTAATTAATAGCGTTCTTTTTAATGATTTTATTACTCATGTAATGGAAGTGAAACTCATGGTGTTATGACACAACTAAAAGAAAAGATGATGTAAATAATTTTCAAATACAAATGCTATTCAACCTGGTTTTTTTTCCTTTTTGAAATGAATGAAATATTCTTTAGAACTTTGAAAAACACAAGACTTATTTTTTGTACTTTTTCTTTCTGAAAAATAATTGAAAAACAAGCGTACAAAGAGCCTATATGAGACTAACAATGCAACTACAAATACTTTGTTTTATTTTTCTTTTCAAAAATCAAAAGCTAATGAAAACTAATGCAACTAAGCAAGCTAGAAAATGTGAACATTTATAAATGCAAGAAAGAGTATTCAAATCCTATAATCACAACTTCAATAAGTACTGCAAAGATTTCCTAAAACCCTACTAAGATTGAACTACTAACTTTGGAAGATCTATTGGCAAAAGTGACAAGTTCATACTACTACTAAAGCAGTTCGATGTAGAAAAGCATACCATTGAACTGACAGAGGTCAATAACTCATAGAACCACTTTGAATTCAACCAATAAATCCAAGAGGAAATACCTAAACAAACTTGCACACGAATTCAAACAAACCTACTCAACATAAACTTGTAAGACAAGTTACAATGAAATGCACTAGGTAACAGATTAGTTTGGACCCAAGAAGCAACCCTACAGGAGTAGTCAAATGACAAAAATACTCAAAATATGGGAAAACCCTAGAGATTGGACACTTCCTACAGGAAATCGTGACTGTCTAGTGGACAACCCATGAGTCAATCATGACTGTTATGAAGACAACCTGTGACTTCAACCTAAAACTCGCTACTGTTAGCACAACAACCTGTTAGTGAATCTAAAAATTTTCAAAAGAAAAATCAAAGGACCAGGGATCCTATGCACATGAAAATACATAATGAAACTCAGATAAAATGAAAGCACAAGCAAAACAAAATAGCAAAAACTAGACTGAAAAACTTAATTGGAAAGGCCCAAACACAAACTACACTCCCCAGTGGAGTCACTAGTTTTGTTGTGAGGGATATCTACCTTATGACTTGGTGTTTTAGGGTCACCAACATACTAGGTTTTTTCTTACAGACATAAAGGATTACATAAACCTATACAAGAGAAATAGGGTTAGTGGAACATGTACCTTTTTACTGACTATTGATCCAAGCTTTATCCTTCTTTCTCAAATGCTCCTCAACCTCCTAATCTTTTGTACCTGCAAAAGAGATTGATATTCTTCGAAAAATTATTGATTTTTATATAAAGAAACATGAAAAGATTATAATTGAATTTAAGAATAAATATAAATATATTTCATAATTCAATATAACAACAAGAACATGTGCGAAGACAATATGGAAGAAATACACTCTTTATTTAGAAGTTTCAGGAAACATTACAACCTTGTTTGAGACAAGATTCTCGGTAGACCAAGAAACTGAATTCTCTTGCTCCTATTTCTAATGGATTCCTCCAGCATAACCTTTCTCTCCAACTTGCTTCCCCTATCTTCTATCCCTCCCCTCTATTTACACTTGCTAGTGAGGAGAGGTTACGAGGCCTAGGATGGTTAGCGGAGTTAGGGAAATTAGCATTTTGAACCGAACATCCCCTAAAATAATCATATTTTTATTTTTAAATTTGTCTTAAGCGAATTGTGGATGCATATAAGGGGAACTTGTGAGCGACTCATGAATTCTATGAAGGAAACTCGTGAGTGGAATATTTCATAGTTAACTCATGGGTTGCAAATGATCCAACCTACGAGTGACACATTACATGTCACAAAAGGACCCGCGAGTGCAAGACAAACTTATTTATAAATATGGGAAAGGATAAAGGAAGGAGTATGTATTAAGGCTTCACTTCATCTATAGTGTGTAGGCCACTTCAATCCACATTTTCCTTTTGTGTACCAATAAATTTGGTGTCAGTAATCGAATGAAGAAGTGTCATTTCGTGGTATAACAATGTGTTCCCCCAAGAAACTCGATATACCATTTCACATTAGGACCCATAATGGTGCATTGAAACAATCTAAGATGAACATAATTGTGATTCAATGAATTCAGTGAGCACCAAAGGTAAAATATAGTAACATGATCACCTAGATCCTCACCCTTCTTACCTTCAAACTTTGGAACTTTCAAAGGAATATTGGTGGGGATCAGGGGCCATGCCGAATCATTGCACATCAAATTGTTAGTTATTCTAAAAAAGTATGGAATATTCATTGTGGCTAGAAATTGGATCCTAGTTTGTGACATCAGGGACCATGGCCTCAGGAAATATTGATTTTGAGGTAACATGCCCATAGGCATCAGATTTGAGACCATAGTCCCTATTATATTTTGATAAAGTCCATTTCCCTACCTAGTAGGATAATATCCCCCTCCGAATCAGTTCATATAAGGAAGAATATATATTTTCATAATAAAACCCCTGAGAATAAAAAACAATATTACCGGGATTACCCATTTGATGAGAAACATGTTCTCGAGCCAAAGGAGGAGGCATATATCCCTGCAACGAAGAAAATATAGATGAGGGGAGACCCATACCAAAAGATACATTCCCTCCAAAAGGAATACTCGAAATTGATAGAGGATTATCCATAAGAAAGTTGTTTGTAGGAATAGGAATACTAGACATGGTCTAGGAAGACAGAATATAAAATGTAGGACTGCATCTCGAATTTCCACCCAAAATCACAAAAGTATTGACACTGGAACTAGGGGCTGATGAAGAGGGATGGAATCCCCCAATATAAGGAAAATAACGAGGGATATGACCACTCCCAAACTGATAAGCAGTATAGGGTGTTGGTGTGCCCCCAATCCCGGTACTAGAGACACCATGAAAAACTAGAATGGAGGATGAGGTATTCAAAGATATATTAGGCATGCTAAATGTAAATGGGTTAGAGGAAAATGGAATTGATTCAACATCCGTCTTGATAGTGCTAAATACGGGTTGGACACATGGTCCGATGACCAAGTAAACTCAAAATGATTGGTTCTAATAATATGGGAAGAACTATCAGCATGTGAACTTGGAAACAAATGGGTCCCTGGGATTCATAAGGTAGTTGAAGGGTGATTTCCATGGACTCCCCATCCCAAAGTCGATGAAGGGGTCGAAGGGAAATAAGATGCAATGGAAGTAGTTCTCATGGTAAGGATCCTTTGAAGTTCACCATGGGATTAGTAAGGACCACCAATATGAGTTCTATTCCTCTTGGGGAGAGGTTGTAAAGGATCAGTAGGTGGTAAACTTGCTAGACAAAGAGAACAAAGAATAGCCATAACTTGATCAATGATTACTCCAAAGAAAAATTATAAAACCGCAACGATCCCTAAGGCTAATTAATGAGCACATAGCACACCCCTAGAGAAGCTAGGATAAATTCACACAAATCATGAAGAATGATAAATGAGCTCCTTATATATAGTAGGTATGTCTCACCTAGGAGAGGCTTGAGAATCCCATACACTACAAGTGGAGTTGTGAGACCAATTATAGAGGCCCTCATCTTTAAGGAATAAAACCACTATGTTGTGCGAACCCTACTTGACCAGGACACTGACAAAACAACCCTGCAAGTACCCACCTACAAAAACCCACTAAGTTCACCTCATATAACCGATGCTCAGGTGGACAGTCTCAGTAAATATTCACTATATGGGAAGGGTATCTAATCCCGAAGCTCAAGAAGCACCGTATTATCTCACGATCCCTCAGATAATTAAAATATATCTTGGATATATCTATGATGCTAATAGAAGGTATTAGAGGGCTATCTCTGCCACCAACATTCATGTTGCCTCGTGATTAACTCTTGTTTTAGAGGATTTTCCTGAGAACACCAATTATGCCAAGTATTTCTCTACTCTCTAGATAGACACCTAGTTCTTTCAATATTATAGTCTTGGAGAAGTTTACTCACACAATGCTATTCTAAGACTCTAAAACTTGTGCTTGTTTATGCACCCTATAAAATGAAATATTTCTTATCAATTTTAAAGTTAAGCGTTGATATTTTTTTGGTGTTGTTTCTTACTCAAGAGGATATGGTCATGAAACTAATGATGTTTGTGACCTATCAAGAATAAAGAAGCATTGATAAAAACATTGCTAAGTAATAGACTTATTTTCTAATTGAAAATGGTATGCTACTAAATGAAATGCACAAAATGATCTCTTTTCATTCAAATTCCAATGCAATATTTCCAATATGAATCCTAGACTAATTCCATTCCAAGAAAAAAAAAATGTAAGTGCTCTAGAAATGCAAAATGCAAACATGCAAATAAATGTGCAAAATGAAAGTATGCAAGTGATATGTAAAAATGGAAATATTTTTTATTTTCAATATAACTGAATGTAGATGCAAAATAGAACCATGAATTTCTCAGACTTTTCAGCAAGTATAAGAAAACAATCCAAGTAAAACACTAATAACTCATGACTGATGCAATAAAATAAAAACCAATAATGGAAAAATGGCAAGAATTAACTTTCCTAAATACTAAAAAAAAGAGAGTATCTAGTCACTATAAAGGAAATTAACAGACCTCACATAGAGCCAAGAATACATAGCAACACTCAAAATTCATCCAACAATAATTTCAATCAAGAAATAAGCCAAAAATTGAAATGTACACGATTGTAAGGAAAACAAAAACATATCTGCATGTGTCAGACACTGTCGGCTCGTGTACATACACGAGCGTTGAAACTGTTACCTGTGTATAGCAAGAAAAGAGGAAAAGAAATGAGAGTAAGCCAACCACTCAGAGAAACTACCAAATACAAACTGACAACATGCCAGTGACACAAAAACTAAATAAAAATAGATAACAATAAAATAAAGCATGCACCCAAAAAAACCAAACAAAAAGGAGACTTCCCTAGTGGAGTCACCAATTATGTTACAGATAAAATATTCCTATGGATTGGGGTAGAACACAGTAGATGAAATGACACCAAAAATCAACTATAATCCCAAGTATTGTATATAAATGTAAAATTATAGAAACAAAGGATAGTTCCCATACCTCAATTTGTTGACACAGATCCGTCGACAGAGGTTCACTCTTTGTCGATACCCTTAACCCAATGATCTCCCTAAGCACACCCAGACAGGTTAAACCTGTCTAGCAACACCTACAAAGAAAATGAGGTCTCACCCAAGATGTTCAAGGGAGGACTGTCAGAACCATGTTTCCATAGTAAGAAGGAGGATTGTGCATCTACTGTTCGACTATCGCATCACTACCTCACATATCCAAGAATTGGTTTATTTAACATAAACTCATATCAACATTCATTAGATCAACATACTCAAATCGCAGCAGGATAATCGATGCATAAAAATATCTACCAACATAACATGATTTAAAATATAAAAGCATCGCATCATTCAGAAAACAACATCATATTTTGGTATCCATCCATTTATATCACATCAAAGAAAACAGGAAAACAGAAATAAGTAAAAAGACACGGTGTTTCTGTCAAATCTTTGTCATGTCATATTAACTTAGCATCAAAACTGCATGTTCTCAAACAACTCCATAATTCAGATCAAATACAGATCACATATGCACTCAAGATAAGATCTTCCCAAAAGTATCAATTCAAGGATTCTAAAGGACTCTCCAACACTTACAATCTTAGATCTATTTATAGGCTTGCTCCTTCACATCGGTGGTCCACTTAGATTAACTTCCTAACTACTTGGACCGAAATATACAAAAGAATGACCAAAATATACAAAATATGGTCAATCCACCTTGTGCATCCACTTTGATCTTGCGCATCATCCTCGGTGTTGCGCAACTAACTATCTCCAAAACTAGCTGCCAACACAATTAGACGTCTGAAGAAGACCATCGATGAGATTTTGATCCAACAGTTGTCACCTACAACTTGTTCTCAACAACAAAGGAATCCAAGCACATAAAGTTATATAAAATGTTGAGCATATAATCTAGCACAATCCATTCACATAGTAAGAAAATATACCCATGGAAATTAACATAAACGTTTGCACATGAATTGGGCGAGAAACAAGTATTTCTATTAATATAAAGAATAAAAGTACATAGTAACAATATATGTCTTTAACTTGTCAGAACTAAGAAACTAGGCTCCTCCACTTCGGTTACCACCACTTCAATCCTTAATGCAAAGGAAAGATCACAATCACAAGGAGTAACTGGGTTCCTCCTTCACAAGATAAAGAGAGCTTGGGAAATCAACATAAATGGTTCAATCCAACAAGGAGCAACGGATGTAAACTCAAGGCAATGGGGAAAAAATTCACTATAGTTTACTTGTTGTTAAAGTTTCTCCTCCTCCAATGCTTCACAATGGCTATATATATAGCCCTCAAAAGGGGTATGGAGGGTCGATTTGAAGCATTCCATCATATGGAAGGTTAAGGATCATAACAACCATGACTTGGCATGGAAAACAAGAAATACTTTTATTTTTAGCACAAAACCCAATGTACATGGGCGATAATAGAGCAAGACGTGTATACACAGATTTCAAAGTTGTTGACCCACATACATCCACAAAAGTATGATTTTTAGGGTTTCATCTAAACATCAGGGATATATTGAGCAAGAGGGATGTAATGAGTCTACAAAGGGACAAGGTAGGCCATCAAGGCATGTTGCATAAGGTGTGGAAAATCATGCTATAACATGCTTGTGGTATGGATTTCTAAGCATTCAAGGCATGGTTTTTGTTTTAGCCCATATATACAAGTAAACAAAATTTCGTAATGTCTATAAAAATGGCCTATGATAGTTATATTGATGCATTGAGAACATAGCTTAGAACCCGTGGGATCTACCTTGTGTCTTAATTCTGGATAAATGTGGTGATTTCTTATCTCTTGGTCTCGAGTGTTTGTTTATAACATGTATATTGGGTCCATTGACTCAAATCCCAATGTTTTTATTTTTAATAACTAAAACAAAAATGTAAATGAGCAATGTCCAATAACATAATTAAACCTCTAAAGTCCAATAATTATGTTAAATTTAACAAAGAATTTGTGTATACCTAATAGAATGATAAACCTAAATCCTTAAGTGTTCCTCGCAATACTTCTCATTTAATTTTGGTCAAATCACTACCAGAACTGGCCTTATCCTATATAGTATGCTTTATGATATTTAACCAGATTGCTATCGAAACTTTCTACATCTCATAATTGGTGAAAATTTCAAATTTTTTGGCATATTTGATTTTGGTACTAACATTTGGCTTTGGATTGGGATATTTATCTCCTTGCAAGACACTAAGAACATGTCTACCATGTTCCTTCTTACAATGGTGTACACACCTTGCAACTCAAAACCTGTTCTTTCTGATCTCTTAAATCTGTACCTGAAACTATTTTTTCTCATCACAGATGTCGTGAATCCAAATTTCCTCCTGAAAGCTAAAGAAATTGAAAACCAAACCATCATTCTAAAAATAAAACAACCTCAAACTACACCAAAGCTTCTTTGTTTGGATATGGAGTCCTATGCAGCCTATTGCACACCAATTCTTGAAAGGATGAGCTTATTTATATACGCAGACCTATTCTAGTAAGTGGAATTGATAGAAAATGATAACAAACTTAGTGTATAACAATTCAAACTAATTGATTCACTCACTATATTTCTTGAATGTGATTTATCCAAATAAATATTGAGAAATGAAATGGAAATTCATCATCAACTAGATCTTCACAAAGAATAATAGGTGTAACTTTAAACTGATAAGATCCTCCATATAAAAGGCCATGGGATTTTCAAAAACATGAAAACCATACCTTGATTGATGATCTATAATGCATTCTTCCACTTGGTTTTCATTGATGAATTTCTCTTGTGTGTTGTCCATTGTATTGATGAAGGAGCACAACTTCAAGTGTGATGTATCAAATTCCTAGTCAAAATAAGGAAATCCTCCACTTTTAATAACTGTTGGCATCAACACTTCATTTTGTACATAAACCAAAATACTAAATTCATTGTCTTGTAGATGATTAGGTTCAAATCCATCACATATTGGTACATTGAATCCTTGAAGTTGTTGTTCTTGACTTTCATTATCATTTTCTTCATAGTCATCAAATAGAAGAGGGACATTATAAGGTTAAATGATCGTTGATATTGAAATATGTTCCAAATCCTCTGGTTACTCATCATATACATGATGGTCATAAGAAATTTCTAAATATTGACATTAAAAAATGTTTGTTTCATGATAATCTACAAATAATGACTAAACATTTATAGCTTGATATTTATAAAAAATTGGAACAGTAATTGCATCGTAAGTACAACAACTATTAGAAACATTTGATACAATGGAAAATGCATCCAAATCCTTCTTATGATTAGTTTCATCATCAATATAATTCCCAACCTATATAGAAGACTTGGAAAAATACTCACATGTGATTGAATCTTCCTCCATATTTTCAACAAAAATATCTCTTCATTCATAATATTAGAAGAATTAGCTACATAATTGTGCATATATGAATCAAATTCCTCGCAACAATTTTAAATAGGAGACTCGACAAGAAAAACCATTTTACAATGATTGCTAAGTATTGCATGAAAATCTTTCAAGGAATATATCCTAGAAAGAGGAAGAGATCGGTACCATTCTTGAACATCTCATTCAAGTGAGTACATAAATAGATTCATCAACACATCCTCATGATGTATATTCATTTGATGCATATGCTCATGAAATTCCAACAAGTGGTATGCATAATTTTCATCCATAACTTCTTTGAACTTGGGAATATGACCATGCACTCATCCATATAAGGTACTGGATTTGGATAAACAGGAACAAATGAGAAGTCGAATGGAGCAAACCTTCAAGCTAAAATCATGTTCATTGCTTTTGTCATTTTGGACCAGTGAAATCACATATGGACTCTTCAACCATGGAGTCATCGTGTGAATGATGCAGACACCTCTGTGTCTAACTCATATTCACATTCAAGATTTGGGTTTGTTAAATTTCGTACAACCTAAGGAAAATCTTCAATTTTGTCCCCAGCAATGATGCCAGAAGACGTTAGTGCCAAGTTTTGCTCTTAACAACAAAAGAGCAATGTCTAACATATCTTGAAATAGGATTTGATTTTTTTAGGTGTGTTTTGTTTAGGTAGACCGAATACGAAGGAGAAGGGTCTAAGAACTGGAATAACATATGCAAATATGATCAAAAATCAAAACCATTAGGAATGGAGTCTCTTTAAAATGTCATATGAAACAGAGAAAATCAAGATAAATATCAGACCAAAGTTTTTTCATTTATGGAAGGTGGAAGAATAGGAGAATAAACATGAATCTCAATGAGATCTATCTTAGATCATCTTGTGCATTCATGAGATGGAATATCCACTAACATAAATCCTTTCTGTGAATGAATAGAATATATTTGAACAAGAAATAGAATTGCAGGTAGATAGAGTAAATCCTTCACTGTATTAAGAATCTTTAATTCATGATCAAAATTTGATCCTCAACAATTGTTACTTATTCAATCAAGAAGAATAAATGAAATGATAAACACGGAGTATACAAATTGATAATTCAACCTTCAAGAATTTCTAATAGTAAAACATTTCAAAAAGAAATTACCCACGTGATTACAATGATGGGCACATAGTCGTACCCCAAAATCATCTTGCTCTAGCATTCAAATTCCCCTAATATTATCCAAACCCTTACATTATATAACAATTTCATATGATATCCTTGATCCACACTTAAGGGAAATCGAATCATCTAAAAAGCTAAACATAGTTGTTACATGAAATTAGGATTTGAAAACAGAAGGTAAAATGATCATTAATACTAGATCCTATTTTAAGGCGATTTACTTTAACCATTCCAAATGAACTAATTCAATAGAATGAGATAGGTTAAGCACATTATTTGGAATTTATAATTTACTAATATAAGGACAAAATCATAACTATGCGTTGATCCTCTTGCTGATGAAAATATCTATGACTTTGCCAAAATATGTAACACATGCTCTACCATCTCTTAACCATTTCTATTAAAATATAGAACAAACTATTGAATACTTTGACTTGAATATATTTGAGTTTCAAAATAAAAATATGAGGTACAAAAAATTGGATATGTGGCAAGTTGTACACTTTCTCTCTCCTAAATAGGAAAAAATAAAAGTTTTGCGAAAGTTATCATAAATTTTTATTAGCACATCAGAATTAGGTCAAACCTATGGAATGCAAATAAAACATACCAAGATACTACATGATAAAATTTCATACTCAAATGGGTCAAAATCACAATGTTACCTCAATTGGAGGGTCGACCAACAAAACAATCTCCAAATTAGGGTTTTGAAAGGTATGTTATTTTGAAATTTGCATAAATTTTGATTGGAATGTCTGATTTACATGATTAAAATTTATTTTGAAAGAGGTAACATAGTATAATGTGTTGGATATTTTTATAACATTTTCAATATACTAAGGTTAGAAGTTGAATATTTTGTTTGGACCTGAATTAAGAAAATGGAAAAAAAGAAAATACTTACATTTAATGGAGAAGAAGATATAGATGAAATAAATCCCAAGGAATTGTTGAGGGTGATAAAGAAAAATGAGTTGAGTCCTATTATGGAAGGTTGGTATGTTGAAGGTGAAGCTAAAAAATGGTGGAAAAGTCATAATTTGAATACTAGATTAAATGCAACCAGGGAAGAATTTGAAGAACTATTCTAAAAAAGATGGATCAAGGACTCAATAATGTAAAAGATGAATAAAATTAAAGATGAATTGAAATTATTAAAGAGTAATTTAAGAATAAATGTTAGCGGTTTCCTAAGATACATGCCCTTAATGAATCTTTTAATAAAGAGGTTCATATATTGAAAAAGGAAAAGAATGTGAAAATGATGAGTCAAGGGAAGAATCAAGAAACAATGATAAAGGAATATGTATATTGATAAGTCATAATAAAAATATATTGTATGAGGTCAAAATATTTAAAGAAGAAAAGAAGCATGGTAAAAATTGAGAAAAAATAAGAATTTTGGATGAAGAGACTACCATAAGACTTGAAGAGGAAATTTGCAAGAAGGTTGAAGAAGCTCTAAATGTAGATGACGTAAAAGAAGAAATGAAATCCTAAATTGAAGAATAAAATCAAACATTAATGAATGGTATCACATTGCAGCTTCAAAAGGGGAAGGAAAGAAGATTATAGAAGGGCACCAAAACATACCAAAATAAGTTGAGCTACATCTTGAAGTTGTACATGTCAAATATGAGGGTATTGTCTTAAAATAAAGAGTGATAGAGGACCAAGTATAAATAATAGAATACACCATTATCTATGAAAAGAAGATTAATGATATGGGTGTGCAGAAGGAAGATAAACCATTAAGTCTGAAACCATATTTGCATCCACATTACCAAGAAATATTCCAAGAACGACAAGAAGATATAAAATGACACTATAAAGGAAGAAGAGAGAATAATGCTTGGAAATATTCATGGAATGGTGTATCATAAAACTATTACCCAATAAGATATTATCAAAGACCACAAAATACAACAAATTGGAGAACTCACATTCACAACACATGGAATCAAAAGTATGTAACAACCAACTATCAAGGATTGAGACAAAAAAAATCATATTTGGATGAATGGATAATCATCGATGGAAACAACAAAGTAATAAAATAAGGAAATCTTATTACTTGGTTTCATCACATGTAAAGCCATTAAATACCAATCTTTGAGGACAAAACGTTTTGAAGGAGGGTCCTATGATATGACCCTAGGGGGTTCATATACGGGGTTATGACCCAAGGGAGGCACATATGGGGCTAAATGCATATGTAGTATGGTAGGGATAATGTAGGGGTCTCATGAGCAATGAGTCGATAAGGGTAATGTAGCCATTGTTGAGTGAGATGTCAAAGGATTATGTGAATGTCCCTTGGTAATTGGAGAAAGGATATCCTCTTATTTAAAGAGTTATTGTGTAACTTTCCTTTTTTCACCTATATTGAAGTTGTTCTCCATGTTTACATTTATCTGTATGGCGTGTAATATTATTCCCTTATGCTATCTAAAGGATTTGGATCATAACATCTACCCTTTAGACAAGTTCTGAGATCAACAAGGCATCAAAGTAACCATGAGATAGAATATTTGGGAAGTGTACTATAGTAGGGTAATAGTGATTTCTAGTACATGTTGCAAGATGCATAGATCATGCCATATCTAAAAATGTACAAAATGGGGTGATGAGGAGAAAGAGCACACACCATTTCTCACAATTTAGTCTTTTAAGTGATGGGATTAAAATTTAGGAATTTTTGTGATGAGGAGAAATAACATGTCATTTCTCCCAATTTGATGTTTGTACATACTGACTATTCATTCAAATTGTTTGGTATATTCTTTTGTAAGAAAAATACATCAAACAAGATATTTTTTCATTATTTTGGACTTTATGTGAATATTAAAAAACACATGTTAAACTCACGAAACCCAATAATTATACATTTTAAAAGTGATAGAGTAATTTTAGAAAATGATAATCATACTATCATAAATTGATAATGACAACATTGGAAACCAATAATTACA
Organism: Pseudotsuga menziesii; assembly: GCA_001517045.1. NCBI lineage: Eukaryota > Viridiplantae > Streptophyta > Pinopsida > Pinales > Pinaceae > Pseudotsuga > Pseudotsuga menziesii. The sequence continues at coordinate 131,052 of LPNX010211332.1, forward strand.
CTATTCTAAACCAATAATGACACTTATGAAAAACGAATTTAATCATACTTCTGAAAATGGAAACTCACACTTCTAGAAACCAATAATAACACCTCCAGATGTCGATAATCAAGCTATTGAATACCAATTATCACATTTTCAGAAGATGTTTTAAGTCTAGATTCTCACTGGGCAATCTAAGTTAAATGAAAGGGGGTTAAATTCTTTGACATAATAAGGAGAACATTTAGAAATGAAATATATGGTGACCTCAACCAAATTTCTCATGAAAATGCTTTAATAAGACAAACATCCACATACAATTTCTTAGACCATCATAGAAATACCTCATCTATGAACAAATACCAAATGAATCAAATTATATTCTAACCAAAAAATTGGAGAATAAATTGGAAATAGAAAAAACTAATGGTAGAGAAAACGAAGTGTCTTAAGAACTATTTTTCCTGGGCACAACCAAGGTATTATTTAATTCCCAATACATTCAACTTCCATAATTCACATGTCGTGTACTCAGTGACATCTCAATGCCTTTAAGACCATGAGATACTCACACTAGTGAATGAGTTCACCTCTAACACTTAATTTTTTTTTCCATCGGTTTAATTAACCATTTACATTCGAATTGAATACATATATTATCGTTTAGATTTATTTTAAACATTTATAAAATTGTTCTTGGTTATTTCTACATGAATGCACTTACACAATACCAATAATTATGTGTATTTAAATTGTAAGATAATAGTAATCTAATAAAATACTTAAAATAAATAAATACCAACCATTTATATACAGATGAAGACTAATCTGGAAATATAAACCAACTAAATGCAAACCAAGGTCATTCCTCCCAACCATAGGCTCTATCAAGCCATATCTTAGGCTTTGACAAGACAAACCTAAGCTAGGTATATTAAACTACAAGAAGCATGGTGATGGTATTATGGGTAATAGTGGTTCAAATATTACAACACTTGATGGATCAGTCATCCCCTGAATGATTGTTAAATGGAGTAGTTCTCAATAACTATATACATGTTGAAAACTAGCTAAGCGACATGAAGGATGATAGGAACTAGACACTTATAATGCATGGTGTTGGGCACCTTTTTCCCCTCTAATACCAAGCTTAAGATAATTAACCCAATATTATCGTTAATGAAATTTAATAAAGAGGGATTAATAAAACTTAGGATAAAGGAATAAATAAAGGTAGTGACTTAAATAATATGTCATTAGGGGAATCTTCCCCTTAAACCCCCTTCTCACTCTCCTTATTATGGAATCATAGCCCCACATCTCTTCTCCATCCTTCTTGGTCTGCAATAGTTATGTGTTTTAATATTAAATATAAAATGTACATAATTACATCATTTTGTCCACAATGGACCATTCAATTCTAGCTTCTAGCCATTTCCATCATATTTACACAATTACATTTTGGGGTCAAAAAGGGGTTGTTACAATAGCTTATATGTTGGAATATGAGTTGATCAAATGTTCAAGTGTATTACAAAAATAAAATTCCAATCCCACTATATTGAGTGATTAGTATACAAGTGTTTAAAAAAATATAAAGTATCACTCATTTAGCGCCATGTCATTGTAGACATATTTAACACTTGTCATGGATACATATGAGAGATAACACTTTGTAAAAAATAAAAGGGAAATTGGAAAGTATGTAAAATAGAGAGACACATGAAAAGTGTTAATTCCTTAACCCTAATTAATTATTACTATATTAGTTATTGTTAGGTCGGCTCAATCGTAGGCTACACCAAGTTCACTTTATCTCTTATTTAAAATAAAGGAGATTCATTTGTATAAGAATCTCATCTTGTCTTGTGCATTGGATGTATTGTAAAACAAATTTGTTCCCTAAAAAAGGCTTGTTATTCATTGTTCTTTTAATCTTTATTAAATCTTGGATCTACTCTTCTTTCTATTTCTATGCTATTTGGGGAATTTGGTCCATAAAATTTGGTATCATACCCTTTTTCGCTATAACATTTTTCTTGGGAAGTTTTGGAAAATGAAAGTTTTAGGTGCCTCGGTAGACATAGAAAAGTAATTTTGGTAAACAAATTAGGTATTGGTTTTATATAAGTTTGGAGTTACAATTTGTGGAAGTTAAGGTTTTTTAGTAGTCAAGGAGCTAACCTCAAACAAGTGTCATGGGTAAAACTATTATATTTGAAGATTGTGAGGTACACATTTAGTGTCACCTATTTCACTAGAAAGAATATATCCATAGTATTTCTCGTAACAATTTTATATTCAAAAGAGAAAAATATTACATGTGGTAGTATGTACAAATTTTCTATTTTAAAATGGAGAAAAAAATGTTTTGGGAAAGTTTCCATAACTTTATGTTAGCACACCATAATTTGGTAAAACCTGTGAAATTGTAAAGAAGACATGTCATGCTACTTGTCTGATTACTGATTAGACCAGAGACCTCTTGATGGTTTTCAACCTCCTAAATGTCTACCATGAGACAACATGCCTCAAGGGGAACACCATGTTGCAAATTCAATTCATTCGATGTTGGGATATCACATGAAAGCGTTTCTTGTTGGTCCTTCTCAGTGGTACTGACCCACTGAGGAGGGTATATGTTTCATCACTAGGATCTCCGAGAGAGGGGAGGAATTTCCCCTGTTTTCTGATGTCCCAATTGGAGCTACAATAGAGATTCGACTAGTATATGATCCGCTATATGCCAGTTCCCACATCATCAACCCAAATTGATTCCAGGTGCATGATGGAAAAATTTCCATTTCCACTTTTGGTAGAGAGGAGGTGAAGTGCATCTCTTTGTTGGTGAGGAGCTTCACACACCTCACCACTAATGGGGAATGAATTAGCTTCCCTATATTGTATTATGTTGATTCTTTATTCCAAAGACCTAGATCATGTATTAGGTGGTTTGTTACTATTTTATGGTAGTTTTGTTATGCTCTGGATTGATCTCATGTGCATTTTGAAAAGAGGCTCAACTTTCCTTTTGGATCATAGTTTTTTTGTCTACTTTTTCATATATTCTAGCCACCAATTCATATTCAGAGCATCACCCTCTTATGTTGATGATAAACGTGTGTATGCGCATGTGGGAGAAATTGATTCCCAAGAGGTATAACCTTACTTCCCAAAAATAGTCATAGCAGAGTTACTCGAGATGCTAGGTAGCAAGGAGAAACATCCGTTAGACTTGTTTCCATATCCATACATGGTTTTGGATTTGAGAGTATGTCACAACATCTTCTTCAACCCAGCTGAGCCATTAAATGAGAGAGGTAAATTTAGCATTATGTTTAAATTAATCTATTTACATTTTATTCTCTTTATAATTAATGCAAATGAAATATATTTTAAATTATTTAACGAAATTGTCTAATTATTTTTATGTACTATATACATTATAGATATAAACACATTTTATGGGGAGGTGATGCCTCCTCCCACTCAAGAGTATGAGTAGATGTAAGAGCTGGAGGTGCACCACTTTCCTATACTTGGCCTTTGATGTAGTCCAAATGAGAGGTATTGACAGGATATGGAAGATAGGTTGGTGGGATTGTTGGTGTAGCGTGGGACTTGGCATGTACTAGTGGGAGACATTATGCAACATCCATCCAATAAAGAGTTGTGGGAAAAGGTTCCTTGTGATATGAGGAACTTGATATAGTACATTGTTGGCACATCTAATATTTTAGATGCCATGTTGCATGGTGTTTCATTGTTAGATCATGAGGAAAGAGATCCTCCTCCTCCACCTCCTTCTCCATCGACTACTTTTGGTCATCCAAGAAACTTATACTTGACATTACATCCACCACCTCTCTCTCCATTAGTCATTTTGGTTTTCCATGTGAGGTAGCCTCGACATCACATGCACCTCCTCCTACATCAGGTATGACATCTCATCCATCTCCTACTCCATCATCTTCTCCATCTCCTCATATATCCCTATCTATCCCACGACATCCATATCCTCATCTATACCTACATGACCGACCATCCTATACTCATGATCATCCCTACCATATATCATCTCCTAATCCTGATCCACTTGCCTCAATTAGAGATAGGATGCTTACATCATGTGGGATTTGGCTTCCTACTTATGTGATTTCTACTCTACAGGAAGCTATTTTTTTCCCGTTAGAGGTATTGATGTCACTAGATTTATTGGTGGAGGTGTTGATACCTCTGGCTCTATTGGTGGGGGTGCCAACACCTCTAGCTCTAGTGGAAGAGGTAGTACTTATGCTCTGTCTCTGGAGGTGGACAAGATATGTTATTTCAATTATTCGAATGGATATGTATATTTGGCATGTATCATCAGTTGAATGGTTTTTTTTGGTATGTAAGTACCCACAAGGGACTTGAATTCGTGACATTCCATTACAACTTATCATCTCAATTACTCATTACCAATTTCTCTAACCCCCGTGGGATTATGTATCATCAGTTGGATGCTATTGTTCATATATATATACACATATATATTTTTCATGGATATACACACATACATACATACATACATACATACATACATACATACATACATACATACATACATACATACATACATACATACATACATATATATATATATATATATATGTATGTATGTATGTATGTATGTATGTATGTATGTATGTATGTATGTATATATACATACATACATACATACATATATATATATGTGTGTGTGTGTGTGTGTGTATGTATATGTATATGTATATACATATGTATATATACATGTATATATACATATGTATATATACATATGTATATATGTATATACAAATATGTATGTGTGTGTGTGTGTGTGTGTGTGGCATTTTCCATGGTGCAAATGTTGATGAATGTTAGGTCACATTCGATGATGTGTGTGATGATTATGTTAGAAAATGCAACTTGTGTTTTGTTAGATGTTATAATTGTTAGATATGTGTGTTAGATGATGTTTAAATCTATGAGATGTATATGTTAGATGAAGGTCTAAGGTAATGTTTATGATGGTACGTTCATGTTTATTTTGTGTTTTATGTTAATGATGGTATGATGATGATTATGCTTATAATGGTATGATCATAATGTTTATGTTTGTTAGGTGTTGAAAATAGTGATGATTGTATGTTTATATTTATGTACTGGTGAAAATGGTGTTTATGTTTTTGTGGTGAAATTTATGATGATTGTATGTTTATGTTTATGTGGTGAAAATGATGTTTATGTTTATGTCAAGAAAATGATGATGAGGGTGAAAATGTTTAGAACTAACTACAACAATCTAAAAATCAAGTGTGCACATTTTTTACATGTTTGGAAAATGTAGAATGAGTAACAAATAATGGTTATCCCATGCCTATAGTATGTATTTTTTCCTTGGAGGAACTATACCTTTATTTGGTAACAAAAAAATATTGAAAGTAATTATAATTGGTATTGTAATAGTGGTCAAGTTACGTGTTTATTATGGTGCATTATTTTTCCTTCTTAAAGCTATATACATTTTGAATAACATACAAATTAAAAATTGTGTTGGAAACATGCAGTATTTGGGAACGTGAATGCCTAAAATCACATTATAAAAATTAATAATACTACAATTAACACAATCACTTAACAAATTAAGAAAAAAGACACTCTTTATAGAATTTTATCTCATAGCTCATGAATTGATGGTCTTTATTGATGTATTATATATGCAATATTTTAAAATCTGAAAAACCATCATGCATATTTATTTTGAAAAAATGTGAGAGGTGGCTATTAAAAAACATTAATAATATATTCTTCCTTACAATGTAGTTTCTATCATAGTGTTACAACTGATGTACTAAACAATTTTTGTACTTATATTCTCAAATATATAACACCATCACATTAACACCATTTTTATAGATGTATGCATTTTTATTGCATATTTTCATAAAAATGGAGATAATAGATCATCTCCATAATACAATCCATCATTTTCCTTCTCCAGTTGTTTTTAGCCAATGGTTTTCTTTAGAACATTCCCTCTACCCAACCCCACCCCACCTCACCTCATTTATGTTAGCAAAATGTTTTCTTTGTGCTTTTAAATCCTTCCTAATAAGGACATGGAAATTTAATGGTGACCCACTTTCTCTAATTTATATTAATTATCTAAATTTATAAACATTAAATATATTTGGGACATTTTAAATAAATAAAAAATTGTTAACATCATTTATATAGGACATATTCTTTTGAAAAATTCAAGTAGAATTTAGTAAAAGTGAAATTAATTAAAATGACAAAGCTTTAAAAGCATATAAAACCAGGTAATATGTACATATAGATGGTGAGTTTTTTATGTTGTAAGTTCAACATTTACTTTTGAATGGTCATGGTTACTTTTAGTGTTACTCGATTTTTGAATGGTTATGGCTGCCTTTAAGTGTTAAGTGTTGGAATCATTAATGAAAATGAAATCTAGTTAAGGTATTAGATGAATTCTGAAATTTGAACATTGATCAAAAGTGAGAAATGTCTTGTCGTGAATCTCAACATTGTTGAGTTGTCTAAAAAATTATGCATTATACATTTAAAAGAACATGTAGTAGGTTTCGATTATGAATATGGACACATGGCAAAGATATTAGATGAACTGTGAAATTTGACCATTAATCAAAAGTGAGAAATTTTTTGCTCTCGATCTCAATATTGTTGAGTTGTCTAGAAAATTATAAACATTTAAGAGAACATTTAGTAGGTTTCAATACTTAATATGGATATATCGATGAGAAATTTCTTTATCATAAGCTCAGCAACTAACTTTTAATGCTTATCTAACTATTTCAAAGTACAAAAATGACTTATAAATCTAGACTTTAATCAAGGTATCAAGTATAATATTAATACTTTAAAATTTGACAAACAATGTGAAACTCGATACTTTTCATGTCTTGTTTATTTTTTTAATAAAATTAAAAAAACAACATAAAAATGTATTATCTCAATTCTCATAAAAATGTTTCCCAATATCTTTATGTTCACATTATGTTTAAATTGGCTATAGAAATCCATCACCAATGAAGCCTTATATATGTATATATTCCAAATATTTTAATAAAATTAAAAAAACAACATAAAAATGTATTATCTCAATTCTCATAAAAATGTTTCCCAATATCTTTATGTTCACATTATGTTTAAATTGGCTATAGAAATCCATCACCAATGAAGCCTTATATATGTATATATTCCAAATATAGGATTTAAAATAAAATGTTTGTTATTTTTAATGTATACATCTTTCATCCTTGCCATAAATTTTTTATGCCTTAAAATATATAAGCGCCTAAGTATCTAAAATATCAAATATGTGTCTGTATAATATATTCATTAAATACGTCTTGTTATTTGATCGGAAATTTCAAGATCTTTTTAACCATTAAAAATGCATGTGAAATTTGTATGTTAAAAACTCATAAACATGCTTAAAAATGAATTTTTAAATTCTTGAACAACACACATAAAAAAATAAACAATATGCAAACCATGAAATTGAAACACAAGAACTAATAACAGATTTCACTCCTTTTGGGATATGTCTTTGGGCTACTTCCAATGGAAAGGTCGATCTTATTAAGTCTTCAAAGCTTACATAAATGGGTTTCTGGAACCACTTATATTTTATGTCAGACACCAGCAAAAATAGACAGCACCGTTGTGATCCTCTTGACATTTTGAGAAAAATGAGTATAAAGTCGAATATGTTTTCTTGAGGCCATCTTTGGAACGCAAATCAAGAAAACTCTTGCTGCAAAAGGACAAAACAATATCTATTCCCCACCTCAGGATCCATGCCCATCAATGTTTGTACTATGCCTTGAGATATGTGCATGTACTTTTTCTTGAAGTCTATGCAAAATTGTGTTTTCCTTTACCTTTTGATGGCTCCATAAAGTAGTTTTTATAAGGTTTTTAAACTATTTTTGAGGCACAGAAAGGAGGGCCATGCACCCATTTGATCCCAGATATACGCCACAAATTCCTTAAGCCGATAGCTCTAAATCCTATTCAACGACAAAACTTTGGCCCAATGGTAAATATCTGCATCTTTAGGGTAGTGGTCCTAGATTCAAACTTGTGGGCCTCTCCCCTTCCTTCGTAAACTTGTTATATTTGTTGGTTGTGTATTGTGGTGGCATTGTTTGTTTGTACCATGACTTGGTTTATTTGTTGGTCGTGTTGGCATTGCTCCGTTGGTTACGTTGTGACTTGGAATATGAATTGGCTTTCCACATATAGAATGACCTCGGTGTTGGAATATGGTTAGAGGGCTTAGCCCTCTACCCCCCCCCCCCCACCTTTCAAGCTAAACATTGTTTCAACTTTATATACAAGTTGTGATCCTATAGTGTTAAGAACCAATGGTGGGAGCCTTGGCTAGGTGGGATTGATGCAGATGTTAGTGACCCTGGAGGTCGTGGGTTCGATTCCCATGGTCTCCAACAATATTTTGGTAAATCATAAAATAACCTACCAATAGAGATGCCACATGGCAACGCTTGATTGGCCCACCTGTACCCTCACCTGCCAAGTCATTCCCACATGTCACCCTGTCAAACTGCTACATCACTGATCCGGTCCACATGGAAACCTATGGTCCTACCATGTGTACTTTGTACGCTGATTATACCTGCCACATCGCACCATGTGGGTTTTCCACGTGCCCCCATTTTTTTCCATTTTTACCACATTTTAACCTTTTTGTCGAGATTTCAAAACCCAATAATTTTTACATCCAGAGGTCATTTTGCACAAAATGAATGTTGTCAGAAATCTCTTGATGATCTCTTTACACATGTAAAATTTAATTCACTATTTGAAGACTTTCATTCAAATAGAACTTTGAGATCCTCTTGGATCAAATCTTCCCATTGGGAAGATTTTGGGCCACCAAAAGCATGAAATCATTCAACTCCCTCACTCTTCTGGTATCTATCCACTGTGAATTTATTGGATGCATTCCTTTCATCCCCACATGAATAAATTCACCTCTTCATGAAGATCAGACCTTCTTATCAAGTATTGCATCTTCCTAAAGTTTATTTTTGTCAAAGATTATATATGCATGGCCAACATTTATTTGTTTTTGTCAAACATTATATATACATAAACTTTGTCAAAGATTATATATGCATGGCCTACGTTTATTTGTTTTTGTCAAACATTATATATACATAAACTTTGTCAAAGATTATATATACATGGCTAACGTTTATTTGTGTCAAGCATGAAGGTCGGGAGTTTATTTTTGTCAAAGTTTATGTTTTGAAAGTTTATATACATGGCCAACGTTTATTTGTGTCAAGCATGAAGGTCGAAAGTTTATTCTTGTCAAAGTTTATGTTTTCAAAGCAAGAAGGAAGGTCAGAAGTTTATTTTTGTCAAAGTTTATGTTTTCACATTAACAATGGAATACATTTTCATATAAGAAGGGAATTCTAACCAAAAATCATTATTAATGACTTTATCCAAAACTGTAAAAGGTCCATACCTAATAGGTTTCACCTTTCTACCTTCACCTTGGAGTCGATCTTTGCTTCTATGAATCCATACATGATCACCAATCTGGAAATGATGATCTACTCGATACTCATCATGCCACTCTTTATACTTGGTCTAACTTGATTCCAACTGTTCCTGCACTCTTTGATGAATCAACTGGATCTACTGAATAAACTTTCAAGATTTATCCCAATCAACTTGTCCACATTCCACTGTATCTTTCCCAAAAACAAAGTCTAAGGGAGACTTTGGCAAATACCCAAAACATGTCTCAAATGGAGACTTTTTTGTTGAAGAGTGTATGGCTCTATTGTAGGCATGATGAACATAATGAAATAATTCATCCCAAAGCTTAGGATGCTTAATACAATGCCCTAGAAGAATATCCACAACGGTCCAGTTGACCAATTCAGTTTGTCTGTCAGTTTGTGGATGAAATTATATGCTCTTCTTTATCTTTATGTCCATAAGTTCCCATAAATATGACCAAAATTCCCCATGAAAGAGGGAATCTCGATCAGATATAATAGAAGTAGGAAGTCCAAAATGGACCCATACATTTTGAAATAACAAATTAGAAATCATCTCAGCTGTGATCTGCTTTTTATAAGGCATGAGTATGCACATTTTACTAAATCGATCCACAAAAACATATAAATAATCATGACCCTTTCTAGACATTGGAAAGCCTCCTACAAAATCCATTAAAACACTTTCCCATGGATGAGAATGAACTGGAAGTGGAGTGTACAAGCCTAAATTTATGTTACGTGTTTTACTTGTTGCACACATGACACATCCTTTTACATATTTGGACATTGTATCATTCATTCGAGGCCACTAATATTTTTTTTGTAATTGTGCTAGAATTTTTCCTACTCCAAAATGTCTTGCAATGAGAGAAGCATCAACTTCTATTATCACATGCACTCTTTCACTTTGTGGAATACAAATTTTTCCAAGATGATACAACAACTTGTCATTTATATGATAATTCAATTCTTCATTATGATAGTCCAACCTTAGTGATTCATATACTTCTTTAAAATATTCATCCTTAGTATAGTGTTCAACATAACTTTAATGTACCAAAGGACTTTGTTGAATGACAATAGAAGCATTTGTTGGAGGTCCAAATAACATATATGCAACTTTGTTATGAATTCCTTTCTTATACTTAATAACCAAATGAAATTGTTGTAGAAAACCCATCAACCTGAAAATCCTTGATTGTTGTAGCTTAGTTTGTGAGTGTAGATATTGTAGTAGTTAATAATCAATATGTATGATTGTTTCTTTACCCATTAGGTAGTGTTTCCACTTCTTTACATTTTGTACTAATGCATACACATCTTTTTCATAAGTAGGATAGGTTATTATTGTTTTAGAGAAAGTTTCATAATGATATCATATTGGTTTCGTATGTTGCATTAAGACTCCCCCCATTGCATAACCATTAGCATTAGTTTCTAGCTCAAATGGTTGTTGTAGATCTGGTAGTGCAAGTACTGGAGTTGTGATGATCTTTTATTTTAGTGTGTTGAAGTATTTTTGTTCCTTTCCTTCCCACTGAAATACTTTATTCATGCTTGTCAAAGCATGTAAAGGGGAAGATATCAAGGAGAAGTTCGCAATGAACTTCCTTCAGTATTGGGTTGCTCCTAAAAATATTCTTACATCAGTTACATTATTTTCATTAGGTTGATTTACAATGACCTCCACTTTAGAGGGATTAATCTTAAATTCACCACCTTCTACATTGTAACCTATATAAACTAATGATGTCTTTCCAAACTCATATTTGGACATCTTTAAGTATAGTTTTTCCCTTACAATTGCATCCCATACCTATTTTACATGATTGGCATGCTCTTCCCAAGTTTGTCTTAAAATCAAAATATCATCTAAGTAGACTATGACATTCATAAATGAAGGGACCAAACACATCATTCATCACCCTCATAAATGTTGCGGGTGCAATACCAATAACAAAGGGAATTACCATCCATTCATACAATCCATGTTTAGTTTTAAAAGCATTCTTCCAAATATCATTGTCATGAATACGAATTTGATTATAGATACTTCGTAAGTCTAACTTAGTGAAAAAGATTGCATTCTTAAGATGATATAAAATATTATCAATTCTAGGAAGAGGATACCTCTTCTTTATTGTGATTGTGTTCAGTTCCATGTGATCAACACACATACACAATGTGTTGTCCTTCTTTGGCACCAAAACAATCAGTGGACCACACAAAGAGGAACTTGGCTGAATGTTCCCTCTCTCAAGCAATTCCTAAACCTGTTTCTTTATCTTTACTCTCAATTATGGAAGACTTGTACATACCAATATTAGGAGAAGGTGCATCATGTTGTAAATGAATTTCATGTTGAATTTATCTTTTAGGAGGTAACCTTTTAGGTTCTTGAAACAAAATATCATAATCAGATACCACTTTAATCAAGTCTTTTTTAAGTTTTGTATCAAAACATTTAAAAGATTCAGTTTGTTCAACATCTTTTTCTTTTACTATCATGAGAACAAAGATCTTACTTGCATTTACCAACCTCTTCATTTGATTTGTAGAAACTAAAGAAATATTATTTTTCATGCAATGTGCACGAACAATATATTCAATACCATCATCAGTGAGATCATACATGTTATCTTCCATGTACAAAATATTCTTCCTATCATACAGATACAGACTACCCAATACAATACCATAGATATCCAATGGGGCCACGTTTAGATCTACCTCATTAACAAATCCAGAAGTAATGGAAAACCCAACTATACACTGTTTTGTAACTTTCAAATGTGCATTATCGCATACCCATCCAAGTGGATATGGTTTAGGGTGTAAGTTAGTTTCCAAATGTAATTTCTTAACTATTTCTTCTGAAATGAGATTTGCTTGTGATTCACTCCTCTTTCTTTCATCAATCACAGGTTCATTCTTTGAAACAGAACTAGAAGTATTTTTACCTTGAATGCTTGTAGCAACCACCTTAGTTTCATCCATAGAATCAGATCCCAAATCATGTTGGATTGTTTCTGTAGTAGTATTTTTGTCTTCTTTATTCTGAAACTTCCTAGGCTTGAGTTTTAGATGAAGTTTCCAACATTTGGAAGCATCGTGACCTTTTTTTGACAATGAGTACATGTAGGATTTTGTCCTTCTTTCTTCACAGTAGCTGTGTGTTTACCTTTTCCCTTACCTTTAAACTTGTTTCCATCTAGTTTGAAATGGTTTTTGGAAAATTTCTCCTTTGTATTCTTCACATTCATCTCTATATCAGTTTCTTGAACGCATACCTCATCAAGGTTATTCAAATTAAACATTAATATCATATGATGTAAATAACTAAGCAATCATCCTCTATACTTGAGAAGAGTTTCTTGGTTGTAGATAGGTAAACCAATTACTAATGCTCTTTTCTTGAATTCTTATGTGTATTCATGCACACTTTGTCTCTTACCTTTCCTCAAACTCTGTCAGTCCATCATAGATTGATGCATGTACCCCAATGGATAAAACTGCTTTTTTAATGTTGATGTGAACTCATACCAAGAGGAAATGATTTTACCTTTTGTGGCAATATCCTCTTGAGATCTTCTCTCCCACCAGATGAGAGAATTCCCTCCAAGTTGGAGAGATTCCAAATGAATTTTAATATTATCTTTAGTAAAATTTTGAATCCTACAACGAACTTCGATTTCATGGATCCAATTGTCTAATTTATCAGCATTAAGTTCTCCATTGTACATAGGTAATTCAAACTTAATATCTAGCTTTAATTGAGGCACATTAAAGTCAAATTATCCTTTTTTCTTTTTAAATGGAGAATGTAAAGAACCATCAAGATAATATAGATAAGATCATGGAGTCTTAGGAGGTTCCTCACCACCTCATTCTTTTTTACCTTCAACATGAGATGGACCTCCTTGTTCACCTTTTTCCGATCTTGATAAAGCTCCTCCATTGTTTGCATTCTCATGAAAGCTTTAAGAAATTCCCCTTCAAATGGAATAGAAGAAGTTCCTTCTTCTCCTTTTGGTGAAGCCATTTTCCCTCTTCTTGAACTAATTTTTGGATCAAATTATTCAAGTTCTCCTTCAGCATGTTGTATCCTAGATCTTGTTAACATTCACAAACTCACAATGCAATGGTTAAGCTGCTATGATACCAAACTTGATCTGAAATTTAAGGATCTTTTTAACCATAAAAACTGCATGTGAAATTTGTATTTTAAAAGCTCATAAACAGGCTTTAAAACTAAATTTTTAAGTGCTTAAAACATACATATATACAAATAAACAATATGTAAACCATGAAATTGAAAGACAAGAACTAATAATGGAGTTCACTCCTTAATCATCTTGTGTCACCTTTGTAGGAGAATTGGTGGGAACAATCCTAGATTTGGGTAAAAGGGATCTAGGGCTTCTTGATCGGGAAATGAGGGAGCGGGAAATGTATATTGGGGATTTGAACCAAGATCAGATCAATATTCATGACAGGTATGATATCCTCATTTGGGATGCGGATCCTAGTGGGAAATACACTCCAAAGGAAGGATATATTAAACTCAATGCTGAAGGAGTGGATAGGTTTGAGGTTTGGTGGTGGAAGTCCCTTTGGAAGATCAATTGTCCACCTAAGACTAGGATTTTCATGTGGTGAGTACTAGAGAACAAGGCACCTTGCTGGGACAACCTGCAAAAAAGGTGCTTTCAGGGACCAGGTTGGTGTATTCTGTGCAAAAATGCAAACGAATCGACATTACACCTTTTTCTGCAGTGCCCTTACATCAAAGAAGTGTGGAAGGAATGCTCTAAGATTTTTGGCACCCTTTGCAGGTGGGAGGGGTTGACCATTTTGGGAGCATGGGAAAACTGGAGAAGAACTAATTCACTGGATTCTATGGTAGCACTTCCTTTGCTGGTTATCTGGGGAGTGTGGCTAGCTCAGAATAACTCAATATTTGCATATAAGGGTTGTACTCCAGAGATCACTGCAAATGCTCCTGGAGGTATACTTACTGCTTTCCCTCAACATATTATAACAAAAAATCAGAGGGAAGTTTTAGTGGTGGAAATTGATAAAATGGTGCCTTGGGGGTTCTTTGAGGGTTGTACTCTAGAGATCACTGCAAATGTTGTTGGAGGTATACTTACTGCTTTCCCTCAACATATTATAGTAAAAAATCAGAGGGAATTTTTAGAGGTGGAAATTGATAAGACGGTGCCTTGGGGGTTCTTTGACAGAGCGACTAAAAACAATAGGTGCGAGGGTGGTGCTATCCTCTTCATGTGGGAGGGTCATTTCTTCGAATTAACAATGGGGTTAGGAGAAGGAAATAACAACTATGCTGAGATGCTCAGTCTGAAACTTCTTCTCATATTTGCAGCAGAGAAAGGGTGCATAAATCTCAATGTATTTGGTGACTCAATGAATGTGATTAACTAGATCAAGGGGACTCAATTGTGCGGAAATCTAAGACTTGCCAACATATTATATTCTATTACAGATGTTTTAGATTCTTATGATGCTTTTTCTTGTAGACATGTCTACAGGGAAAATAATGAGGAGGCAGACAAGGCCTCGAAGGAGGGTCTACTATTGTCGTTGGTTCAATGGAAGATCAATGAACAGGTTGATGGTGCAACACATGAGTATTATCATAGACCCTTCATTGAAGGGCTCGCTCAGATTTGACTCTTTATATCCTGCTCTATTGTTTATTACATCAATGGTGGCATTATATTTTACTGTTTGGCTTTTTGGACCTTCGGTGGGTCTATGGTATTGTTGGACTTATATTATCAGTTTATTAGCTTTGTCTATTTGCTGAAAACTATGGGGATGTACCTCAGTATTGTGGCTGGAAGTTTGCTCTATCTCTACAGATGTATTGTGGACATATGTTTTGGCAGGGACTGAACACTCGTCTCTTTTTGTTTTTTTGGACCTTTTTGGTTAACTCTGAATACACAAGCTGTGTATATGCAAAATGTAATTTTGTTCTCGAAAGATGAAATGAAATTGTGCTTTTTTTCCTAGAAAAAAAAATGTAGTTCACCTTTCCTGGGTTTTTGGAACCACTTTTGTTTTCTGTCAATCACCAGTAAAAACAGAAAGCACCATTGTGATTCACTTGAAATTTGACAAAAATGAGTATAAAATTGAATATGTTTTCCTGAGGCCTCCTCTAGCACACAAATAGAGAAAACTATGACTGCAAAAGGACAAAAGAGTATGGATTTTCCACCTCAGTATCCATGCCCATTAATGGTTGTAATATGACTTGAGATATGTGCTCATACTTCGCCTCAAATTCTGTGCAGAACTGTGTTTTCTTGTACCTTTTTGTGGCACCAAAAGGTAGTTTTTATAAGGTTTTTAAAGAGGTTTTGAGGCACGAAAAGGAGGCCCACCCGCCCATTTGACCCCCAATATCTGCCACAAATTATTAAGCCAATGCCAACAAATCCCATTCAATGGTTCAAATTTCGACCAATGGTAAATCTATGCATATTTTGGGTAGAGGTCCCAGGGTCGAACACGCAAGGCTCTTCCCTTCCTTTGTAAACTTGGTATATTTGTTGGTTAAGTATTGTGGTGGCGATGTTTGTTTGGACCATGAATTTTTTTTGGCATTACTCCGTCGATTACATTATGACTTGGAATATGACTTGGCTTTCCACGTTTAACACAACCTCAGTGTTGGCATATGGGTCAAGGGCTAAGCCCTCAACCCCGCCCCCCTGCCCTTTTTCAAACTAAACATTGTTTCAACTTTATATACAAGTTGTGATCCTATAGTGTTAAGAACCAATGGTGGGAGCCCTAGCTACGCGGGTTTAGTGGAGACCTTGATGGCCCTGGAGGTCGTGGGTTTGATCTCCATGGTCTCCAACAAATCTTTGGTAAATTGTATAATAACCTTCCAACAGGGACGTCGCATGGAAGTTCCTGATTGGCCCACCTATACCCTCATATGCCAAGTCATTGCCACATGTCACCCTGTCAAACTACGACATCATTGATCCATCTCACATGGAAACCTATGGTGTTTCCACGTAGCATCTGTATACTGACTGTACCTTCCATGTGGAACCCTGTGGGTGTGCCATGTGGCCCCTTTTTTGTCATTTTTTACCACATTTTAACCTTTTTTCTAAGATTTCAAAACCCAATAAGTTTTACATCTAGAGGTCGTTTTGCATGAAACGAACGCTGCCAGAAATATATTGATGATCTCTTTACACATGTAAGCTTTAATTCACTATTTTAATACTTTCATTTTGATCGAACTTTGAGATCATCTCAGCTCATTATTTAAATGAGAGTACTTGAAATTACAACAAACAATAAATATGATTAACATCAATGATAATTTGCACTCTAACCAGCTAATTTTGATCCAGTTGTAACAATACAATAAATTAAATGATAAAAACCACACTACAATGAATTATATGGAAAGAAAGAAATATCATATCTAACTATGGGAAATTACATACAATCACAAATTCCTTGATATACATGAAACATATTTTGCATCAAATTAGTTGTTGACCAATTCAAATTTTATAAAGACTACATCCAATGATCAACTTTCCATTTCCACCATCATAACATGAAAATTAAACAATACAATTAGACAGTTAAATATAATAATAAAGAAATGATATCTCAATCTATATATGATGAAATAAAACATTTACGTATCACTCTTCATTGCCATCACCCTCATTATCTTCTTAGAATGGCATGATAGCACTGTTGTTCTCAACAATATGTTTAGATTTTGGGTTGTGTCTTAATATGAACTAACAATCCATATCAAATGCATTCCGGTAAAATAACACATGGTTGCAATGTTTTGGGAAAACATAAGGCTCCTTAGTTTCATCCCACATATTTCTAGAGTTGATACATATCAACCCACTATCATGATCTTCATTTACATTATTCCTGTCGATTGTGTTCCACCACTTGAACATAAAAATAACACATTAGAAAGATGAGAAATCCACTTGAATGATCTTCTATATATTTCCAACATAACCCAACTTACCTATTATCAGACTTCAATTGCAATGGCTTGCATGGCTAGATCGGTTGAACTTGACTTCCACTCCACGGTATTTTGTAATATGTCCATCATCATCCTCCTCGGTGTGAAAATGATGTCCATACGCACACCTAGATGGGAACAAATGCACCTGTAAAAAAGTGAACAAATGATGGTGTCATATGTCTAATAACCCAACCATTAATATATTAAACATATATGTTATAATTCAAATGTGCATTATAAAGTTAGAAATGTACAGAAAAAGATTATTACTGAGTTGTTGCACCTGATCTCAATGTTTAACGCACCCTCCTCTTCAAGCGGGTAACAACTAGATGAACCATATTTCTCTTTGACTTGATCTACAACCCAATTGTTGCAATAGATTATCGACATATTATCTTTTAAATGATCTGGAAAAGGTATGCTTTTGTCATTCAAGCGTCTGATGAACTCTTTTTTGTCAATATCTCATTCCTCCTCTTCTCTTCATACAATGTGACCCACGTCTATGTTTCCTCCGCATTGTAAAGAGTGAAATTATTGATGGAATCAACATGCATATAACATTCCATACCTTGCTTTGAAGTTGTATAGTAACAGTGTTGTCCCCAACTATAGTTACTTTTACCAGACTGGTCCAAAGAGAGGGGTGGTGGAAGATGATTTAAGTATTTTGAAGAAGGTATTAGTGATATGAGTGTCATCCCCTATCTCATAGTCCTAGAATGTATGTAACAACATTGAATCGATGGCACTTGTATGTTGTAATAACTCATTTATACAAACCTCTATTTCATTGCCTCCATTGCCAACATATGAAGAACAAATATTACTTTAGGCATTCCTAATTAGTGAGTTTAGGCACAGTGAGAATTGAATAGATGGTTGATTCAACCATGCTTGGTATGCTTCCTCTTTGAGTTGTGCTCTTTTTACATCCTTCTCTCGATTTGACATTGTACTGGGGTGCAATGGGAGATGGTAGACAAGTTTCTCATCATCATAATCCTAATTTCAAAAATATTGAACATTACATCGATGATGTTAGTAAGAACAATGTAATTGGTTTGATCCAGCATTAAATGAAATAACTATTACATAAGCAAAGGAATCATTTCCAATAGAAAATGTTCAACTGCAAACAATTTATAAAGCAAACATTCAAATTGAGAGATAAATTAACATCAATTCCTCATAAAATTTAAAATTTTCAAATTGAGCAATACATTTTTGTTGTAAAGCTAGTACCCACGAAGTTTTGAACCTGTGACTTTATGTAAGGATTCCTTTATCAATACACACATTTAATGTCTATTCTACAACCCATGGGAAAATTGAGAAACACATTAACATGAATCCATAGAAAATTAACAAATACAATTAGTCAAAGAAGAGTGTTGTATCCATAGTGAATTTAGTGTGTGTATGAGATTTCGACGTGACAACTACGCATATGAAAAGTGTGATTATAAATCCTTGAGTGTATTAAGACTCACATGAGTAGTTTATGGAAAGTCCCCTATTTAATCCATAAAGCAAACAATTTATAAAACACAATTTCAAAATAAGCAATACATTAACATGAGTCCCATTGAAAATTTAAAAAAAAAATGCAATTAATCAAAGAAGAGCATTGTATTCAAGGCTAGTAGTATAGGTAGTGCAATTCATGAGTATGTGTTTGAGATTTTGGCATGAAGATTACATATATCATAACGGCGTGATCATACATCCTTGAGTGTATGACGCCTCACATGAGTTTAGGGAAAGTACCCTATTTTGGCAATAAAACAAACAATTTATAGATTTAATTAACAATTTATAAAACAAAATTGAGAAATACATTAACATGAATCTAATTGAAAATTAACAAAGACAATTAATCAATTTGTTTGTATTACACCCCAAGGGGATGTCTAGAATGTCTAAGGGTAATCCCAATGCAAGGAGTCTCTGATGAGCGATTGGTGGTCTATGAAAGTTATAGTTTATTAACAAATCGTCACCAAGAGACAAACTATGTATTGCATGCACAACAACAAATATGGACGCTTTCATTTTCATAAATAACTCTTGGTGATTAAAGTGTTCCTTAAATGAACAATTTGCATAAAATCAAGAGCACCTAGAGCTATTTACGAACCCTACAATGTTCCCATGAGTGCATGGACATCCATCTATATAACATGTTATTCTTGTTAAAGTTTAGAGAAACATACCATTCATGCACATACTATACATGGAAATGCTACGCTTGTATTTAACAATATTCAAGTAATTCGACTGAAAAAAGATAAGACCACAAAATGAAATAAGTGCTACTGATTGTTTGGAGGAACAAGTACATGTGAAAGGATAAACAACCCAATATTTGCATATCTATATTAGACTTGGAAATCATAATGATTACCACAAAGGGAGAATTTGGTTCCAACATTAAGCAAGGGTAGAGAATATGACCAAGCGCCATACAAAGCATGGTTGTAAGAAGTTTGATATTTACTTTGGAAATTTACAAGAAGAGAGAAATCATCGCTACCCTCCAACAATTAGACAGACTTTGGTGTGTACTTGGACAGTTTTTCTCTCAACTCTTGTAACTTTTTGGATCTTCTAGTAGAGATGTGTTGGGTGAAATTCATATAATAATTTGGATCACTAGAAATTTCAGTTGACTGAATAGAAGTAGAGGGGTTGGTCAATTTGGGGCAATATATAGTTGTTTTGGCTTCCAACGTTTCCAAAAATGAGCATAGGGAAATGTTCCTATGTGCCTTTTCTATATCACCTATTGGATTTTTTACTATAGTAGGGAGTATTAGACCATCAACATTGGGTGATCAATCACTGGTGTAATGAGAGAGTGTGACACGCCGAGAGTTCTCCTTCAACCCTTGACATTTTAAACAACCACATACTACTGGGGGTGTCACAAAAGAGATCGAAATCATGATGAATTACCGTTGATGACCCAATATTGCGGCTAAAATATGGCATGTTACAATTGGCGGGGTAAAGTAGTTTCCCATTTTCATCTATGAACCGGTTCTGCATCTTGCTCTTGATAAGAGATTACGATGTTTTGCAACTGGTGGAATATCCTATGCATCTGAACTCGATCCTAAATGAGGATCCCGCAATAAAGAATACATTCATATTAGATGCACATGGATAATTAACATAAATTCAAATAATCAAAATATAAAAAAACCTAAAATTACTGGAGATTGAAAGGAAAAATTCGCCAAACCTTGAACAAGATGGAATGAATCGGAATTTGAACAATTGGTCATTTTATACTATAACATTTCATCCTTGAATTTGAGCCAAATCAACAATAGATTGTTATTCTCTATGTCTACAAGATAAAAGCATTGCAGAGTACCTAATTATGTGGAAGAATATGCCTCTACATGAAGCTACATGGGAAAATGAGTAGTTTATGAAGAAATACCCTCAATTACAAGCTTTGATGGCGATTTTTTTTAAAGGGGTTGTGTTTCTTTTTGTAAGTAAGAAACTATATTATAAGAGAAAAATATGTATTATTTTTATCAAGGATTGGATGTACTCTTCTTCCTATTTCTATGCTACTTAGCTAGTTTGGTCTATAATAGGAAGTCCTTCCCTAATGGTATCAGAATAGAACCAATGCATGAGAATGTGGGGGGGNAGAGGGGTGTGGGATTGACCACAATCCCTTAGAACAAGGTGAGTGACTCACCAATGAGGTGTATGTGGAGAATTTTAATCCTTACACAAGGGAACCTTGCAACTTCGAGTATGTTGGTTATGAGGAGAATAACAGCATTACATGCATTTTCCATGGAGAATATGGCTTGCAAGATTAAAAAACGGATATTATTCTCAACAAAGTCTCGATGCTCCATGTTTATTCCTTTTTTCAATTCCTTCAATGTTAACAAAAAGGGTTAAATTGGATTCATAAGGATTAGATTAATGTAATAAATTATAGTATTAAAAAGGGGAAGTCAAAACATTAAAGAGTTACTCAATTATTCTCTGGTTAAGGGAATTCATGGTAATATAACTATCTCTTTCAACTCTCTTATTCGATCATTGGTATCATAGCATAAAGAGAATATGTGGCATAAGTTACACAACAAAGTATAATTCATGTGCATAATAGTAAGCATTCATGGTGAATGCTACGAGCATAAAAGGCACTTCTTTTTTGTGATGGAAAAATGGATTTAGAGATGCTAAAGGGTGAAAATATTTTTGGTACATAAGAGGTTAGGCATACAAATTCGAGCACAATGTATATCAATGTGTAGGAAATGGCAAGTGCAACAAGTGTGCATGACAAAGTCATCATGCTAATGGAAGTTGAAGAAGGGTGGAACAACACACATGTTTGAAGCAAGGAAGAAATTCAAAAATATGCTAAGGAAGCTTAAGTGATAAAAAAAGTTATGAAGGAGAAATGAAAAGCTTAACAAAATCGTAATATCAACAAACAAGGAGAACAAGAAAAAGAACCATTTAATCCTACTATATAATCATAAAAAAATTATTGAATACCAAAACACATCCTTTAAACATTATAAACATTAATTACTTTTATAAATGTATATATATTTGGATTAGTGAAAATTATTGACACATTTTTATAATATTATAGTTGTGTTTTAAATGTTGTATTCCATTTTGATAATATCTAGTGCATCAATGTATCTAACATATATGGAACATAGTTTTATAACAATTTGCATTATTGCGTCGAGAGGCACTCTACAACCCAGTATGGGGGAGATCTTGTAACGTTATGTAATGTTCCTCTTGTAAATGTCGGCCATAAAAAATAATTTTTTTTAATTATCCTCCAAAATTAATGCCGACCACAAAAACAACCTGATATGGGGGAGATGTTTTAATGTTCCTACCTAACAAAACAATAAAAAATAAAATAAAATTAATTATCGGCCAAAACAAATGTCGGCCAGAAAAACAACACAATATGGGGGGATGTTGTAATGTTCCTACTTAACAAAATAATAAAAAATAAAAAAGATTGAATTATTCGCAAAAAAATGTTGGTTGTGCACATGGTTTAAAAACTCAGAGTTTTATTGTACATGGTTTAGGAGGGCCTTGCAAATGGTTTTAAAACCATGTGCAAGGCCTCCTAAAAAACCCATGGTTTTATTGTACATGGTTTAGGAGCTCATTGCAAATGCTTTTAAGACCATGTGCAAGGCCTCCTAAACAACCCATGGTTTTAGGAGGGCCTTGGACATGGTTTTGGACATGGTTTTAAAACCATGTATGGGGGAGATGTTGTAATGTTCATTACTAACAAAATAAAAAATAATAAAAAATATTAAATGTCAGCCATAAATAGTATTAAATATTAATAATAAAAACATTATATGTTGACGTTATGTGTCTTTTGGTCAGAATCACACCAAGGCTAATAGTTGAGTGAAATACTTAAGAAGAGGTTTGCACCTCCAAAGATTTGATCCCTCTGGGTGCTTGATAGAGCCTAGGATTTGGGTCTATGCTAGCTATATACATTGCACGTTACTATTTCATGCATTATATTGTTATATTATGGGATCTATTGCTAAGTACCCATTAAAATAAAACAAACTCCAAAGTACATGTCCACAAGGAGAATGTCACTACATGAATGGTTTTCCTTCAAGTTTTGCATAAATTTGATTTGGATGGTGAGATAGAGACATAGATCCGTATAGTACAAACTAGGGATTTCTATAAAGAAAGTGGAAAGTGTGTGTTAGGTTCCACACATATTATTATATATCGTAGTACCTAAGTTGTGGCATATGTTGTTTTGTAAAAGACGTAATTATAAGCCAGTGATTATCAAATATCAAATTGTTATATGGAAATTGTACTGTCGTTATTTATGAGAATTGAAACATTGTTGTTTTTTATATGTATATTTAGCTTCGGTGTTTGTGGTTGGGATATCCCTATAATGGAGGTTAATGAGATATTTAGTGTATCATCTTATAATTCTGATTGGCAATCATGCTGGGTTCTTGTATCTTCCTCACTTGACTCTTCACATTCTGATATTGTTTCCTCTTCTTTAGCTTTGCATGCATACAACTTTGGGGGGTTGCTTCTTTGCAAACATATGTGCTTAGGATCCCACTTTTCTCCAGAATATTTGCACTTCTCTTCCATTATCCTCTAGGATTATAATTTTGGATCCACTCCTTCTCTTAGATGTGGTGGTGTATACCTTGAAGTTCCTCTATTCATTGATTGGGGAGGATTCCTCTTGGAGTGATTTTTGTCGAAGCTACCTTGAGTGGATTGTTTAAACTTGTTATCGATGATCTTGGCCTTACATCTTACCTCCCCCATGGTAGAAGTGTTATGTATTTCTAACTCTTCCCGAATGTGTGGTTTTAGTCCATGTATGTATGCTTGCATACGTTGGTCATCGGTTAGTTCTGGAACTAGAGTTGCCAAAACTTCCCATTCACATGTGTACTCATATATACTGCCTTTTTGTTGTAACCTGGTGATCTTGGCAAATAATTCTTTCTCGGTTACACCTTGAAACCTATTAAGAAGTTCATTTTAAAGTTGTTCCAATTAAAGGAATAGACTCAAGTTTTCGTATTCCACCACATGTACCAATTGTATGCATTTCCCTCTAACTGCATGGCAGCATACTTAATCTTCTCATTGCTGTAGGGTATGCTATGGATATCAAAGTACTCATCGACCTTATTGATCCATGTCGAGCACCCTATATGTAGATAGATTATTATCAACACACACAGAGCATACGAGATTTATTGTCAACCCGAGAAAGTCTTTTATTTCAAAGGATAAATGCACAGTATATGCGTTAAACACCAAATCAATGCAATTGAACACTCTTATCCTCTAACAACTTTGTTCATCCCCAGAATCGGTGCAATCCTCTTCATCTTCTAAACACTACAAATTCAATTACCTGTAACTAAGATACAAACAGCAATTGCAAATAGAAAGGAAATCCTATTCACAACTCAGAACAATTAAACTTGCCCATTCAATCTACTTACTCTTGAAAATCATAAACATAAATTAAATATTAATCTAAAAATTCAAGTGCAAAGGATTAAGTTCAACTATTCAAAGGAATTGACTTGCAGAAATGAAAATCAACAATCATAACAGGAAAGGTAAATTGCATGGATTCATAGGATAACAACTGAAACTACAGGATGAACCAAGCTGCGTACAACTACCACTCAAATTGCATAAAGGAAGTTATCTATTCAATCAACTGTCACTCTGCGCCAATTACCAATATTTAAGAAAATGGGATCCCAACTATACTGTAATCCACACTACTACTGTTGCGTACAAAGGAAATATGATCAAGAAAACATTACACAACCATGAATTCAGAAATCCTACTTTAACTCAGCAATCTCTGCGGAAGGCGGGCCCAACCTTCACACAGAGACGCTGGATGAACAATGCACAGCTCCCTTAAATCAGAGGTAACTCCTTGTATTAAAAGAAAGAATGATTACAGGTTTCTTCCGTTGTCAATACAATGAATGGATTATCTATCTGCCAACCCCCTGGGCCGAAACAGCTTCTCCTATTTATACATGCAAATCATAACCTTCGATCCTATTAAAGGGCAGCCATGAAGATCTCTGATCTTCAGGCGCCCCAAATATACTGGCTGTTACAAAACGTGGTATGATGATGACGTGAAAAATTGCAGGAAGGCTGTTACTTGCCCAGGAGTAGTGATCTCCTCAGATCACGATTACATTTGAGCAGCAATGTAGTGCGCTCTGTTACAGTTGCACTGTCACGGCTCGGTCTAGGATATTACATTAAAACCACGTGCCTTCATTGATGATCGGGGGCTGAAGGTCCTTTTAAGCAACGAACATCCCTTTCTTTGATATTTGTTCAGCCCTCATCCACTTGCAGTCCACTTATCCCAAACTGCCTTCATAAATCATAACATGTTAGCACATTTGAGAGATACATAGCTTTAATTATCATAATTATAAGCATTAATAGAATAAAGCGATGATCATTCATACCTCGGTAGTTTGGGGATGAAATTAAGGACAACAGGTCTAATTATCATGCTAAATGATGTAAGACAGGGGAAGAAAAGGTGATTGAAGATGGTCAAAAAGGGATAATTCTTGGGCTTAACATCTCTCCCCAACTATCCTATTGCATATCCTCATGCAACCTCCTGCATCATTCGGAGTCTGAGTCCTATACTAAGCTATGTTCATGGAGGGAGGAGAAGTTGTAGGGAAACTCAGGTACCTGATCTTCCTTTCAAAAGCCTCTATGAGTAACCCAATACTTCCAGCACCGCTGCTCCTCTGCCCTTGTCAAAGAAAAATCTATATTATACGGTTTTCCTGGCCACCAAATGAGGGGAAATTTGAATTTCAAACCCAACCAATCAACTCCACACTCCCTCATGCATCCCACATAACCCTTGACTCTGGAGAGTGCTTGCTTGAAATTTTTGAAACAGTAAGGATCCCGGCTTCTAAGTGCAGAGGAGGCAGCCTGCCATCTATGTTTACTCCCTTCCAATGCCACTTGCTGATGTCTGGAAATATAATTGGTGTAGGTGGAGATCACTTCTTCTTGCAGTCTCATGATATGCTGTGCCTGGGGAGGACTTGAAAGAAAACTTATGTGCCGTGACAAAAGAATGCCAGGATTTTGGGGTTCACTTCGAATCCATAAGTTAGTGTGGCCTTCATTATGGGAAAAGGTTTGAAAAGACCTTTCCCACTGAACGTGATTACTCACAAAAGAGGCAAAGGCTCTGAGCTGAACATCCCCTGCAAATGGAATAGGGTTTGAGTGGCGGTCCAGGGGGAAAGCCATTTCATGCAAGTATAATTCACATAGCAAGTTCTACTCCTCAAAATTGCTGCCAAAGAATGTTTCCAAGAACTTTGCTGAGTTTGTGATTTCGAACGATATCCCCTCCTGTACAGACTTCAATTTAAACCAGACAAATTGCTCAAATAGGAACATTGGATAAGAGGAAGAGGGCTTCCTCGTGCCCATGAGTTCTCGAGATAGGGCATACATCTGCTCCTTCTCCTTCTACATGGATTGAAACTTTTTCAATTCTCTCATCTTGTTCTGCAGCTCCTCTACCTGAACTCTGTGGGCCATACGTTCTTCGGCCCCCTGCTCTTCTAGTGCTCTAATAATTATTCTGTGCTCACTCAAAGCAATCATCTTTTTCTGGTTTTCTTCCACCAGACTTTTCCATTTGGTCACTTCCAGTCTCAGGGCTGAGACTTCTGCTGTGAGGTTTAAAATTTCCTTTTTATAATGCTCTTCTTGCTCTGAATCCAAATCAATAAAATTTTTGAGAGGGAGAATTAATGGTTCTTGTGGGAAAGTGGCTTCTCCCTGGTCAACCTGCATTTCTGAATTTAACTCATGTTGCTGGTTCTTGTGTGGCAGCAACATCCCCTGGATTACCTTCTACAGCTGTGTTCATGGCTTGTTGAGACACTGGTTCTTGTGTGACAGTGTCTTCTCCCTGGTCAACCTGCATTTCTGAATTTAATTCTTGTGTTGTTGGTTCTTGTGTGGCAGAAACATCCCCTGGATTCTCCTGAGCAGCTGCATTCATTGCTTGGGAGGACACTGGTTCTTGTGTGACAGTGTCTTCCTCCTGGTCGACCTGCATTTCTTGTGTTGCTGGTTCTTGTGTAACAGCAACATCAATAGCTGCATCCATGGCTTTTTGAGACACTGGTTCTTGTGTGACAGTGTCTTCCTCCTGGTCAACCTGCATTTCTGAATTCAATTCTTCTGTTGCTGGTTCTTGTGTAACAGCAACATTCCCTGGGTTCTCTTCAGCAGATACATTCATTACCCTTAGAGACACTGGTTCTTGTGTAACAGTTTCTTCTTTGTTCTCCTGCCTCTGAGATTGAATATCTTCCCCTTCGTGCAGCTCTTCCTCAAGGATATCAGTGTCACCTGAGGCTTGTTCATCCTCGCTCCACTGTGTATCGGGTATGATACCCATGTCGGGGTTATCTTCTAATTGAATTTCAGGAATCCCTACTGCAACTCCCAAGGATGTTGGTTCTTGTGTAACAACATCCTTGCTTACCTCTTCATCCTCCTGCTGTTACAATTCTTCTTCTATGAGCTCTGCATCATGGGGACGTTCTGGGGTTACAGTGCAATATTTGTTTAGTTCCAGAGTGTCCTCCATCCCAGGTTCTTCTCCCACTTGTTCAGCCGACTGGACAAGTATATTCAGGTTTGCTGGTTCTTGTGTTGCAGCCCCCTGTTCAAGTTTATCAATGCTCTACGCTTGTGGCTTGGCTTCTACAATCTCTATGTCCTGGGATCATTCTGGGGTTATAGTGCAATCTTTGTCCCCGACATCATGCATGATTTCATCCTTTTTCTCCTCCGCCACAAAATTAGTGGCAACTTCAACCAGGATGTTTAAAGATGCTGGTTCTTGTGTGGCAGCATCTTCTTTTTCTGTATTTTCCTCTGTTGTGGGTGCTGACTATGGTACTGGGTAGGTGCGCATTATAATCTTGTGGCCTGTCTCTTTGAAGATTTCCCCACAGGTAGGGCAGATCACACACTCATCTTCCTTGCCAGGCTCGGTAGAGTTCGACCCTTCCAACTAGTCTGCAGCCTCCACCAATGTATACATTTTCTTCTCACCTTGTTTTCTGCAGGTTTCCTTCCATGTCTCCACTTCCTTTCGAAGTACTTGGACTTCCTCCTTTAATAATGTGTTTTCTTCTAAAAGTCCTTCAATGCTAGGTTCTTCCTCAACTGGCCTTTGTGGAGCATCCTTTGGCCTCGGTGTAAGGATTGGAAACTCGACCTGTGCTTCTAGGGTTTCCCATCTTTTTCTGGCTGCCTCTGCTGTTGCAGCTATTTTAGTTCTTTTCCTTCTGATAGGTGAGGTTATGTTCAGTTCATAAATTGATATTTTCTTTCTCCTCTGTGGTGTTTTCTCTTGTGGAGCTGGGATGTCGGGTTTCACAGCCGAGGTCGAAGGAATATTTTATTGCTCCTGTTGCTGCCGCAACCTCTTTCCCCGATTTTAGTTTTTCACTTAAACTCTGGGACCCCTCCTTAGCATTATTTGCTTGGATCGACTGTTGAAAGCTTGGCGTCTTTGAGAATATCTTTGCGTTTGAAGTTGAGCGTCCATCTTGTTTGCTTGCTTCGTTCAGTTCGATATGAGTCGTGTGATCTGTTTTTAACGCCCATAGAATGTGAAAGTTTGCCTTAGCGAGATTTTTGGTTTTTTGGTCGCGATTAGGCCTCAGCGCTGTTAGTTTTCTCTTCGGATCGGGCCTCTTTCAAAGAAGTTGAGTCCTATCTCACCCGCTGTTGTGGCTCCTAGACCAAAGTTTATTGAAGTGTCACCCAACGCCCGATTCGTGGTTGTAAATCGCTTGCTCTAGAGTTCCGGCTCACCCGCCGTTGCGGCTGGGGAGATGAAGTCAGCTGCCGACATGAGTTTCATCCGACGTCCCACCAGCCGTGCCTCACCTGAACTTTTCTTCTCCCTCGTCGCCTGTCCCTGACCTGCATCCCGTCCGCTATTGCGGGTGGCAGAGCTTTTTAGCTTCCAATCCACTTCTCTCCGCCGCCCGATTGCCTATGACGCCCATGTTTTCACTCACCCTCTTCTTGTGCTCCTCCGCCGTTGCGGCCCCTGAAACCTTGCCCATCTGATGCCGTATTCTCAGCCCGTCCGATTCAAGTCTCGCCCGACCGCCGATTCTTTTTTCGTGAGTTCTCGCCCGGATGAACCAGGCCAATTTTTATGGATTTTTCATCATAGTTAAAAGGTTCTCGATGCCTAATGTCTCGTATGAGTGGATAATGCACCAAGTTTTATGCAGGGATCATCCCATGAATCGCTGAAGCAAAGCATCGCACAGAGAAGGACAACATAGACGAATGACAGAGGCGCCGATGGGGCATTTTTAGCAGTTACTGTCAGAAAATAAACGCCTATGGAAATGATGGAGAAAGCGAAACGACCAGAAAAGCAACTGAATCGTGGAAGGACGCTGAAAGGTCACACACTGAGGGCAGCCCAGGAGACAGGACTTGTGGTTTAAATAACGGGGAGCCTGAGGAAACGAGGGCTTTTTCCCTTAGAAAATTTTGTAATGGTTGGCTTGTAAGAGGAACTACTTCGTTTTGCAAAGTGAACTGCAATTTTGCCTGCTGGAAAGAGTAAAGAAGTGGAATGTATCAACAAAATTCGATGAATAATGTTGAAGATGAACTATTTCGTTTTCAGCTGTATTTCATTTACTGTAAGAATATTTGATGTTTTGAACCTACGTTCTGGTTAATTATTCTTCAGTAGTTTTCTGGGGTGCATTTTCACTAAGAGCAATAAATGTTGTTATAGAATGATCGGCTATCTGGTTATTTGAATATTTGTAATTTTTCATGTGCTGTGAGAGAAGTATCAGCTATCTGTGATTTTTCTTAACGTATGTGATATTGTATTGCTCAGTCAAGATGATAACCTCGCTCCCTAGGGATAGTTTAGGTAGTTAGTTGATTTCTGTTCGTATCTGGTTTGGTTTCTTGTGAGCACAAGACGAGAGGTAAGAACCTGCGCATCACTTTGTGACTGCTCCCTACATCTGGATCACCCTGCATTTAGTTAGGCACATGCATATCATTCATTTAAGTCAAAATACAAATTCCGGTGGACCGGGCCGCAACCGGTAAACCCTTGTTGTTACTTTGACCTACGGTAGCCGGACCGTAAACCGGACGGATTCCCTATACCAAACAGTCAGCGGGCTAGTTGGGAACGCTGATTGGGGAGAATCCCTTACTGTTGCCGCCTGCGAATTTCCAGGCCTCAACAGTTTTGGCGCTAGAAGGAGGGCCACCAGTGCATGGCTGGCCGAGGAAACCCGTTTTACAGAGATTATTCCGCTGGTTACAGTTCTGAAAGTACTGGACCACGAAATCCAATTCCAGAAGAAGAAAATAGAGAACATCTATATCCTGTTCGCAACGAAATTGTAAATGATCTAAGAAGACATACCCGTGCTTATATAAAGAAGATCGGAGGGTTACCAATTATCCCCGAGTTGCCTAAAAGAGAGTACAAGAAGAAAGACGGTCCTATAATAGAAGATTCGGTGTTGGTTGGAGACTGGCAAGAGCTTGTGGAGACTGCCTTATAAGAGATTGAATTGCCTTTGAACCAAGTAGGCCCAGACACTCCTCACAGCTCTCCTGTTCACACCCCTGTTGGTTCACATCCTCCCACCCCTGTTGTTTCACCTCCGCATTCTCCACCCCGACTCATGGCCATTGTTATTGCCAATCAACCCCCACCAAATCCTCCACCTCCCGCATGGAAAGCCAGATCACCCCTAAATCTGACCCCACCTTTGCACGACCTACCCCAGGCCTTTGAGAAGCTACTGCCCAATTTTGACCCAAATGATAAAATCCTGGTGGATGATCATCTACAGAGTTTCTACTTGGCGGTAGAAGGTTTGAGGGCTGGGGAACACGAAGATGTGGTGTGTAGACTCTTTCCTCATACCCTCAAAGGAGCTGCAACTTCATGGTATTTTGGGTTGCCCGCCAACTCGATCCCAGACTGGGATACTTTTGAGAGAATGTTTAGAAGTAAGTATGTCGTCCAAAAGACTCACGCTGCCCTCATGAAAGGACTATGTGCATTGAAGAGAGAAAAAAAAGAAAAGGTGCACAGCTTCACACAAAGGTTTGCAGCGTATCTAAGAAATTTCTCTGAAACAGATAAGCCTTCAGACAAAGTACTGATCGAATACTATACTTCAGCTTTGGGTCCTGATTTGGCCATGTTTGCAAAAGGCAGAGCCAAGCCTACATTGGCAGAGACCTATGAAGAGGCAGAAGTGGTGGAAGCGGAAAGAGAAAGTGTGGAGGACTATCCGGATCAATCAGGAGATAAAGGTGTGGGAAGAAAAACCTTACTATTCACCAAGCCTAAAGAAGAAAAAACGCCAGACTATGATAGCTTGGCTAAAATGATGCAAAAGCTGTCCAATAAGATCATAGACTTAGAAAAGGAAAAGGAAGCACAAAAGTTTTTCAGGCCATACTACAAGAAAAGAGAGGATAGCAACCAGACACAAACTCCTCCTCAGAAAACTGCATCTATGAATCTGACAGAAATAGGGATAGAAAATTTCTATACTTTTCATCAACAGCCTCATTCCGAAAAGAACTGTCCACAATGGATAAATTCTATGACGTTGGTCATGAATCAGATGTTGGATTCGAGGTTGACAAAGGAAGATAATGATGAAAGAAAAGAAAATGCCGCATCCACTTCTACAAAAGATCAGGAGGAAGAGACTATGGCATTATGGAGTTCTATCTCCGTACTCGACGCAGAGGAAGAAAATGCACAGGGACGCAAAGATACCAGGGAGGCTAACGTAACAACTAGGAGCAAAGGGGCGGTTAGTGATGACAGTATTTTGCTCCCAAAGATTCGAAGGTTGCAAAGAAACATAAAAAGGAAATTCCAAGACAAATCATTAGCTGATCAGATTCCGGAATTCACCATTACCAGCCAGAATCTGAAGCAAAACAGAACGCCTCCCAGGCTAAATGAAGAGAATGTGAATGCTGATAAATCTCAGTCCATTAAACAACTAATCGAATATGATATTGTTGAAGACTTAAAGAAGATAAAGGTGAACGTCCCGCTGTTTGAAATGTGCAAAGTGCCTCAGCAGAAAGAAAAATTGTTGAAAGCGCTGGAAACATCAGAAGAGAAGTCGCCCACAGACAATCAGCCTCGGGAGGAAGAAGAAATCGGGGAAGCTAGTACTGGAGGTAAGTCCAAGACCAAACACCCACCTTTCCTCTTAACGTTTGAAATTTTTAATCATAACGTGCACAATTGTCTAGCGGACTCGGGAGCGTCGATTAATGTCATTCCCATATCAGTATGTAAGAAAATAAATGGGCAGCCCAAGCCAACCACGTGGAAAGTGGTGCAGTTGGATAGGACCGACGTCAAGGTAGTTGGCGAGATGGAAGACGTGCTAATTCGCTTGGCATCCGATGATAGAGTGTGCCAAGTCATCAATATTGTAGTGGCTAACATACCAGATGCGTACGGCTTGGTCTTGAGTAGAAATTGGTCAGCCAAATTAAATGGGTATTTCGCCATAGATTGGTCACATCTTTGGTTGCCATACAAAGGGAGTCCTAATCAGATCAAGGTTTTGAGAGAGCCT
>LPNX010211332.1:164488-226366 GCA_001517045.1 Pseudotsuga menziesii
ATGCATAGATTTTAGAAATCTTAATCGCGCCTCAGACAAAGACAACTACCCGGTACCTCCCATGGAGCAATTGCTACAAATGGTTTCCGGCTCTGAAATGTTCTCATTGTTGGATGGTTTCTCTGGCTATAATCAAGTATTGGTAGCCGAGGAAGATAGATTGAAGATGACATTCATAACTAAATGGGGAACGTTCGCATATAGAAGAATGCCCTTTGGACTGATTAATGCGGGCGTGACATTTCAGAGAGCTATGGACATAGCTTTTCGCGGACTGATTGGGTGAAGTGTGGTGGTCTACCTTGATGACATCACGATTTTTTCGAAGAAAAGAGGGGAACACGCGTTCCACCTAAAGCAAATCTTTGAACGCTGCAGGAAGTATGTCATTTCCCTAAATCCAAGAAAATGCGTGTTCGCTGTCACGGAAGGCAAGTTACTGGGGCATATAGTTTCAAAGGATGGTATCTCTATAGACCCAGAAAGGATTAAGGCCATTGAACAAATTCCCATGCCTCATAATAAGAAGGGAATGCAATCCTTCATGGGAACAATAAACTTTGTAAGAAGATTCATGCCTGATTTCGCCCAGACTGTCAAACCATTGCAGCAAATGGTCAAGAAAAACGCACAGTTTAAATGGACTAAGACTGAAAAGAATGCGTTCAATAAAATCAAGACCACTGTTGCACATGCACCCTCTCTTAAAAGTCCAGAATTTGACAAAGACTTTATTATGTATACGTTTGCGTCCGATGATTCATTGGCAGCCGTACTTACGCAAAAGGAAGATGGGGGTGATGAATTCCTAATTTCTTTCATGAGCACTGGGCTACAAGGGGCTGAGTTAAACTACCCAGCCATTGACAAACAGGCATACGCAGTATTTAAAGCAGTCAAGCAATTCAGACCTTATATACTAAAAAATCAAACCAAGGTAATTGTCCCTTACCCAGTCGTAAGATCCCTTCTCATTCAAAAGGAATTGGGAGAAAGAAGGGGCAACTGGGTAACAGCCCTTCAAGAATACGATTTAGAATTCAAACCAGCCACCATAGTGAAAGGTCAGGGGCTATGCAAACTGATGACTGGAAACAATAATAGTGAAGAACAAGCATGGGATAATGAAGCTGAATTGCATGTAATGGATGTTTGTCCTTTATTCACAGCTCCTGAATCTTGGTATAGAGACCTTGTACATTACCTGCAGTCAGGGGTATTGCCTGAACATTGGAGTTCCAGACAGAGAAGAGCTTTGCGTCTAAATTCAGCTTCCTACCAACTCGTAGAAGGCATACTATTCAGAAGAAATTATGATGGGGTCCTTCTAAGATGTTTAGGAAAAGCAGACGCTGAGAAAGTAATGTCTGAATTACATGATGGACCGGCCGGTGGACATTATTCAGGAGACACTACAGCCCATAAAATCCTTAGGGCCGGTTACTATTGGCCAACGCTCTTCAGAGATACCCATGCGCACGTCAGAAAATGTGATACTTGCCAAAGATGCGGTGGAAGACAACCTAGAGCAGCAGCACCTCTAAAGCCTGTAATGATCACAGAGCCGTTCGAGCAATGGGGAATAGACGTCATTGGAGAAATAAAGCCCAATTCCTCCCTGCTCCACAAGTATATTCTTAATGCAACTGATTATTTCACCCGCTGGGTCGAAGCTATTCCATTGCGCAAGATAAATGAAGACGAAGTCATCAATTTTCTACAAGATCATATCATGACCAGGTTTGGGGTTCCAAGTTCATTAGTTTTTGATAATGCTAAGTACTTTTCATCCATTAAGATTACTTCTTTTGCTCATAAGAAAGGTATAAAATTACACTATTCTGCTAACTATTATCCGCAAGGGAATGGCCTGGCTGAATCCTCCAATAAAAACCTCATCAGAATCCTGAAGAAGACCGTCATAGAAAACCAGCGAAGTTGGCACTCAGCCTTACCCAATGCCCTGTGGGCTGATAGAGTTACCCCTAAGTCTGCCATGGGAGTGTCACCCTTTACCCTTGTGTATGGAAAGGAAGCCATCCTCCCCCCCAACATCCTGCTCCCGTCTTCCATACTAGCTCAAGAGTCTAGGGGGTCGGATGATGAAGTTCTCCAAGTAAGGATATACAATCTTCTGAAAGCAGGGGAGGCCAGATCCAAAGCTAGAGAACGTTCTCAACAACAGCAGGAGGTAGTCAAAAGATGGTTTGACAAACATAAATCCGGAAAAAGGGACTTGGAAGTAGGAGACCTTGTTCTCAAATGGGATCATCCCCATGATGAGAAAGGGAAGCACACTAAGTTCCAACAGTTATGGGTAGGTCCTTTTCAAATCACCGCTAAACTTGGCCCCTCCACCTATATGTTATAGGATTTACAGGGATGGGAGGAGAACCTCCCAGTTAATGGTCTGGTTCTCAAACCTTATTTTTCTTAAGTTGTTTTTGAGTTTTCTGACTTGTACATAAATAAGCTGTGTTGAGTAGGGATTTCATTTGTTTTAAGTGAGTTTTTGTTTTCAATAAAGGTGGTTAACTCGTGGTTATGTGGGGAACTTCACATTTCTGGAAATGGTAAACATTTGTTGAATAGTTAGACTGTGGTTTTCCATGTGAATTTCTTCTACCAAATAGTTTCTCGAAATCTTTGTGTGCATTGAGGTCCTGCTTAATCTCCTGTAAGGTCAATCAGGTTCGAAAGTCTAGAATACTATGCTGAGGCTCCGCGCACTTTACACTTGTAATCTAAGGGGGCAATGACAGGGGACCCACGGAGAAGAGAAAGATGAACAGGGTGTTAAATCTAAATGATCCCATGCTAGGAAATAAAAGCCAAAAGGCAGACAAGAGTCAGAATTCCTATAAAAGCATCATGCTCCAAAGCTAAATCCAGATCATAAAGTACTAATTTGCCAATGATCCTCTCCGTCCGTGAGCTGAAACCTCAAGCACATCACTCACACAAAAGGGCACTATGGGATAGAGGATCCTGAATGAAAATTCAGTAAGAAAGGCATGCATGCAGGGTCTCATTAAAAGAGGACAAATCCGAAAAGCACAAAAGCTGCTAAGACGGCATGGGAATGAGGAACAAATGAACGTTTCTGTTCACTACCTGCTACAATCCTGTGGTGTCCAATGTTACCAGCTACCTGAAGAAAAAATTAATAATGAACTCATATTTTGGCCTCAGCAGAGTTATCCGGACTCTAGAATCTTGACTTTCATCGCCCAAATTGGACTGATATCAATGATTAAAGTACACACTTCTGTTATTGAGAAATCTGTATAGCTGGAAGAGTTCAATGGATACATTTGTTGTAGGACAGTCTGCATTTCAAGGAAGAAACCACCCAGAGATCTAGGTTCACCAGGAAATCACCAGTTGTTGCTGCCGCAACCTCTTTCCCCGATTTTAGTTTTTCACTTAAACTCTGGGACCCCTCCTTAGCATTATTTGCTTGGATCGACTGTTGAAAGCTTGGCGTCTTTGAGAATATCTTTGCGTTTGAAGTTGAGCGTCCGTCTTGTTTGCTTGCTTCGTTCAGTTCGATATGAGTCGTGTGATCTGTTTTTAACGCCCATAGAGTGTGAAAGTTTGCCTTAGCGAGATTTTTGGTTTTTTGGTCGCGATTGGGCCTCAGTGCTGTTAGTTTTCTCTTTGGATCGGGCCTCTTTCAAAGAAGTTGAGTCCTATCTCACCCGCTGTTGCGGCTCCTAGACCAAAGTTTATTGAAGTGTCACCCAACGCCCGATTCGTGGTTGTAAATCGCTTGCTCTAGAGTTCTAGCTCACCCGCCGTTGCGGCTAGGGAGATGAAGTCAGCTGCCGACACGAGTTTCATTCGACGTCCCACCAGCCGTCCCTCACCCGAACTTTTCTTCTCCCTCGTCGCCTGTCCCTGACCTGCATCCCGTCCGCTGTTGCGGGTGGCAGAGCTTTTCAGCTTCCGATCCACTTCTCTCTGTCGCCCGATTGCCTATGACACCAATGTTTTCACTCACCCTCTTCTTGTGCTCCTCCGCCGTTGCAGCCCCTGAAACCTTGCCCATATGATGCCGTATTCTCAGCCCGTCCGATTCAAGTCTCGCCCGACCGCCGATTCTTTTTTCGTGAGTTCTCGCCCGGATGAACCAGGCCAGTTTTTATGGATTTTTCATCATAGTTAAAAGGTTCTCGATGCCTAATGTCTCTTATGAGTGGATAATTCACCAAGTTTTATGCAGGGATCATCCCATGAATCCCTGAAGCAAAGCATCGCACAGAGAAGGACAACATAAACGAATGACAGAGGCGTCGATGGGGCATTTTTAGCAATTACTGTCAGAAAATAAACGCCTGTGGAAATGATGGAGAAAGCGAAACGACCAGAAAAGCAATTGAATCGTGGAAGGACGCTGAAAGGTCACACGCTGAGGGCAGCCCAGGAGACATGACTTGTAGTTTAAATAACGGGGAGCCTGAGGAAACGAGGGCTTTTTCCCTTAGAAAATTTTGTAATGGTTGGCTTGTAAGAGGAACTACTTCGTTTTGCAAAGTGAACTGCAATTTTGCCTGCTGGAAAGAGTAAAGAAGTGGAATGTATCAACAAAATTCAATGAATAATGTTGAAGATGAACTATTTCGTTTTCAGCTGTATTTCATTTACTGTAAGAATATTTGATGTTTTGAACCTACGTTCTGGTTAATTATTCTTCAGTAGTTTTCTGGGATGCATTTTCACTAAGAGCAATAAATGTTGTTATAGAATGATCGACTATCTGGTTATTTGAATATTTGTAAGTTTTCATGTGCTGTGAGAGAAGTATCAGCTATCTGTGATTTTTCTTACCATATGTGATAATGTATTGCTCATTCAAGATGATAACCTCGCTCCCTATGGATAGTTTAGGTAGTTAGTTGATTTCTGTTCGTATCTGGTTTGGTTGCTTGTGAGCACAAGACGAGAGGTAAGAACCTGCGCATCACTTTGTGACCGCTCCCTGCATCTGGATCACCCTACACTTAGTTAGGCACGTGCATATCATTCATTTAAGTCAAAATACAAATTCCGGTGGACCGGGCCGCAACCGGTAAACCCTTGTTGTTACATTGACCTACGGTAGCCGAACCGTAAACCGGACGGATTCCCTATACCAAACAGTCAGCGGGCTAGTTGGGAACGCTGATTGGGGAGAATCCCTTACTGTTGCCGCCTGCAAATTTCCAGGCCTCAACAGCTCCTTAGGCTGTTCTTCCACAATTAAGGTTCCTCCTTCCCATTCAGATGAGGATTCAATAGTTACTGGCTCGATATTTTCCTTAATTTCCCCAACTCTATCATCTTCAGGTTCAACTGTCGCAGCACTTGGTGCTGCTCCAGTTTCACCTTCTGCTGGCAGAGCTGTCCTATTGTCTATGTTCTCCACAGCATTTTTATGTATACTCTCCTCCAATTGCTCTGCCTATGCCTCTGGTTGCACTTCTTCTGATATAGTTTCATCCCCCCCCACAACTATATTGGAGGAACTCCGGTCCTCCTGTTGTGGCGGAACCTGTTCCTGTTCTATCTGGACACCCAACAAGGGAGCTGGTTCCTGAGCTCGGACAGTGAATTGTTCCCAAGTTATATTATGTTGAGCAAGGGTTCTTGATATTATCAATTTGATGAGACCATGGTGGGTTAGGGATGCAAATGGGTGCTTGGTGGCTTGGACAAATGCTGCCATATGACGCAGGTCATGGAGTAAGTAGTATGGGATGTTCAATAAAATGCCATGGCAGAGATGAGAAAGTAAAGGCAGGTCGGAATTATAAACAGTTTGGTACCTACCTTCACAAATGATGTACTTTTTGAATAAGACAGCAACCTGATACCATGGCCGCGGCAATGGAGATAGTGCAATCCCTCTTCTGGATGACTGAACTTGCTCTCCCTCGCGTAAAAATGCTTCCCATGCGCTCGTTGCAGGAACTCGTCGTCCAAACCATGCCTTTCCCACCTGCGGGATAGCAGTAACCTCAGATATAATGGCTTCACAGACTTCTATGCGCAGCCCCCACACCTCAGAGTGAGTATCTGTGAGGTTTAAGGCAAATTGCAGGGCTGCTTCCCGGTTAAAGCCATCCAGTCGCTCAAAGAACTCGAGCCAGCCGGCAGCTTGAAAGATGGCCAGAACTGCAGGATTTTTCCTAAGCTCTTGTGTATCCAAAGGTTCATAGCGAGCTGCGATGCCCATAATCCTGGTTGCAGAGTTACAAAGTCCGAAAATGGAGGTCGCAGTGTAGAGGATGCACCAGTCGCTAAGCGGAGATGTTGACAAAAACGGCAAATTTGGAAAGTTCAGCACGGAGGGAGGTTCGAAATTTTTATGCCAAATTGGGGAAGGTGGCGGTTATTAGTTTTTACGTCGCACGAGGGAAAGGTTAATTAAGCCATAATGGTGGTACGTACGAAGGTACTAATGAGATCGTTAATC
Source organism: Pseudotsuga menziesii (assembly GCA_001517045.1). Taxonomy (NCBI): domain Eukaryota; kingdom Viridiplantae; phylum Streptophyta; class Pinopsida; order Pinales; family Pinaceae; genus Pseudotsuga; species Pseudotsuga menziesii. The sequence goes on from LPNX010211332.1 coordinate 170,946, forward strand.
ATATCAATACTTAATCATGTGAAAATCAAAGCCATACCTCATAAGATGGTGTGTCGGATAACCTACGGAGAATGGTGGAACGTGCGAATACTGACGCTGCAAAGCTAAACTCGTACACAGTTATTAAGTTGATCATAATGATGTGGATAATGCCATAATGCCTTCTGTGAGTGAAACAGAAACCATCGCGTCGCCGGGGTCGGAATGGTGTCGAGTTGGCCGGCACGAGTGGAATAAATCAGAGCCATATCTGATAGTGGAAGCAATTTCTTTCGTTAACACAGGAGTTACCACCGCAGGTTGTAAGAAACGGTGCTAAATGCTGAAAAAAATGGCCGCCAAATAGAGCGGAATTGCAGTTGCCAAGAATGATATTGCAGCCGGCAAAGAAGATGTTGCAGCCGCTGAGAATGGTTCACGGCGTCGGGAAAAATATTGGCGGTAGCAGAAAAATCACAGCTGCCAGGAAAAAGGTTGCCGGCCCTCTGAAAATATGTCACAGCCGTCGGAAAATATGTTGCAGCCGCTGGCAAGTATGTTGCAGCCGCCGGGAAATGGGTTCGGCTGCCAGAAAAAAGATTTTCTGGTTATCGGGAAAAGTTCATGGCTGCCGGAAGATATGTTGCAGCCGCCAGGAAATGAGTTACGACTGCCGGGAAAAAGGATTTTCTAGTCATCGGGAAAAGGTCATGGTTGCCGGAAGATAAGGTCACAATCGCTGAAGAAATATGTCGCAGCCGCCGGGAAATATGTTGCAGCTGCCGGGAAATATGTTGCAGCTGCCGAAAAGTATGTTGCAGCTGCCAGGAAATATGTTGTAGCCGCCGGCAAATTTATTTTAAGGGAAAAAAAAGGGAAAATGCAGCGCAGGGAAGCAGAGGAAGATGACTCCCGTTCGACAGGCCCAATCTGGTCATTTGCCTGACAGTACCCTGCAAATTCTTGAAAAACAACAACAAACGAAAAGATCAAATGCAAAAGAAAAACAAATAATTATACGCTACAGTAGGAAATTTTATTATTATTTATGTACAGTGATTCAAAGCGTGATTTACAGTTCAAGGATCAGCAGAGGCAGAGGGAAGTTCCTACCCTGGTGTCAGCTGATACTCTGGATCGGTGACGATTTGTGAAATGAATGTGTCTTTCGAAATAGGCTTACGATACAGTCGCAGTCTGTGGCCATTAGCAAGTAATGGTATGTGGTTATCATCAATGGTCACCAGACGGACAGTGTCGTTGTCAAAGACCCTGTCAACCAAGTATGGACCGAGCCACCTTGTACGTAATTTACCTTTAAAATCCCTTTTGAATCTGGAGTCATAGAGTAACTCCCAGTCTCCCTCGCTGAAGACTTTATTTTTAATGAATCGGTCATGCCAATTGGATCTCTGTTGCTGAAGCAACAAAGTCTGGTCCACTGCAGCTAACCGCTTCTCATCCAATTCAATTAATTGATTCAATCTTCTCCTCTGGGCTTCTGTTACATCCAGATTCATTTCGGTGGTTGTCTTCATAGTTTTAATCTCGAACTCAATTGAAAGATGGCACTCTTTCCATACACTAAATCGTATGGAGAAAATCCTGTAGTGCTGTGCCAAGTCGTGCGATATGCCCACAGTGCTTCCGGAAGCCTATCAGCCCAATCATTTCGATGACTCTTAACTGTTTTGGTTAGGATGTCTTCGATAACTTTATTGGTACTCTCCACCTGACTATTGGCTTGGGGGTGGTAAGGTGAAGCCACCCTATGATGCACATGATACTTCGGGAGTAAGGATTCGAATTGGCGTGACATAAATTACGGTCCCCCATTGGTAACCACTTCCTTTGGTACCCCAAAGCGGGTAAAAATTTCACTGTACAGAAAATCCATCACTGCCTGGTCGTTAGCCTTAGCCAAAGCTACAGCCTCCACCCATTTGGTCATATAATCAGTACAAACCAAATTGTAAACTTTCTGTCTGGAAGGAGGACTAATAGGGCCAACAAAATCCAGTGCCCATCTATCAAAAGGTTCAACTACTACTTGAGGTTGTAGAGGCATCTGATCTGTTTTATTAGGCTGGCCCATCCTTTGGCAGTTGTCATAGGATTGAACATACCTTTTAGCATCCCTAAACAGAGTCGACCAATAGTATCCCATCCGCAGTGCTTTATGCCCTGTTCTTTTGTCTGTAAAGTGCCCCCCGCAAGGCTCATCATGACAGGCCTTCAGTATGGAAAAGATCTCGTCTTCTCTTACACATCTCCTAATCTCAAGATCCGGTCCTGTGTAAAAGAGATGACCATTTAGCCAACAATACCTAGAACTCTGCTGAATGATTTTTCTTTTTTCTCGTTTAGACATATGTGGTGGGAGCTTCCCTGCAACCAAATAATTAGCGACGTCTGCATACTAGGGAGAGCGAGCTGAAAGTGCGAATAGATGTTCATCTGGAAAAGAGTCTTCAACAAGCAAACTATCATCACTGTTAGTAAGACGGGATAAAAAATCAGCAACGACATTTTCTTTTCAAGGTTTATCTATAATGGTGATATCAAATTCTTGTAATAACAAAAGCCATCTAGTCACTCTGGCATTGGTAACAGGTTTGTTCATTAAATATTTAATGGCAGAGTGTTCAGTGTGCACAAACGTAGGATACCCAGTGATATAATGTCGAAATTTATTGATAGAGTAAACAATAGCTAGGAATTCTTTTTCAGTAACAGTATAATTAAGTTCAGCAGGGGCCAGGTTTTTACTAACATAGTAGATGGCATAAGGTACTTGACCATCGTGTTGTCCTAATATTTCCCCAATGGCAGTGTCAGAGGCATCTGAAGAAATATGGAAGGGCTGGGTCCAGTTAGGTCCCCGTAAGATGGGAGCTGTGGACAGCTTCTCTTTAAGCTCATCAAATGCTGTCTGGCATGTTGTATTCCACACAATTTGTGCATCCTTCATTAACAGAGAGAACAAAGGAGAAGCCAGTTTGGAGAAATTTTCTATAAACCTTCGATAATATCCAGCATGTCCCAGAAAACTTTGCACCTCTTTCTGAGTTGAAGGGGTAGGTATTTTCTTTATCACCTTGATTTTTGCAGGGTCTACCTGAATGCCATTGGCAGAGATAAAATGCCCTAATACCACCCCCTCACTCATCATCATATGGCACTTTTCAGTGCTTAATGAGAGTTGAGTCTGTTCACAGCGAATTAAAACCTTCTTTGAATTTTCCAGTGCTTCCTCAAAATCCCTGCCATAGGGAGTAAAATCATCCATGAAGATTTCCATACTATCATTGACTAATTCAGAGAATATGCCAATTACAGCTCTTTGAAACGTTGCTGGTGCGTTACATAAACCAAAGGGGAGCACTCTGTAGGCAAACGTTCCCCAGGGACAAGTGAAGGTGGTTTTATCCTAATCCTCAGGAGCAATTTGAATTTGGTTGTACCCACTGAAGCCATCTAGGAAGGAGAAGAACCTCTTCCCTGATAGGGTATCAAGTACTTGGTCAATGAAGGGAAAAGGGAAATGATCCTTTTGAGTGGCTTTGTTTAGTTCCCTATAATCCACACAAACCCTCCATTTGCCATTTTTCTTGGGCACAATTACGAGTGGAGAAACCCACTCACTATCTGAAATAGGATATATAAATCCTGCTTCCAAAATTTTCTGGATCTCTTCCTTCACTATATCCCTCAGGTTTGGGTTCATGCGTCGTTGGGGTTGACACACAGGCCGGGAGTCACTTTTGATATAAATATGATGGGTGCACAGATTAGAGGGAATACCCCTCATATCTGTATACTCCCAGGAAAATGCCCCCTTGTGTTCTTTTAAGAGGCTGACCAGGCATTTCTGTTCCTCTAAGGAGAGACTAGGATTAATATTCAAAGTTCGTTCAGGCTCTACCTCAATAGGAATACTTTCTGAATTTTTCAAAACTGGGATTATGTTTGTGTCACCAACTAAGGCTTCTTCCGTAAGATTTTCTTGTTCTTCCTTGCCCAGGGTAGTGTTCAGAATTTGATGGACCTCTCTATTCACTGAAGTGGGTTCACTAATGAAATTACTAATAGTATCATCTTCTGTTTCATTTTTAAAATTTAAGGCCCTTCCTATAGTTAATAATGGCTGAACATCCTCCTCCTCCTCTTGCTCTATCCAAAGGGAAGTTTCAGCCTCTATACTTGGCCGAGCTGGAGGATAAAGGGTGAGGTTTTTAGTATCCGTACCATCAGATATAGTCATGGACCCCGATCGACAGCTAATGCAAGCATCAGCTGTGGCCAACCACAGCCTCCCCAGGATCAATGGGTGTCCCCCAAGCTGCGATTTTGGTTGTAATACCAAAAAGTCAGCAGGGTACTCCCATGAATCTACTGAGATGACAAGGTCGTCCAGAATCCCTTCGGGTCTAATGGTGGATCTGTCTGCCAATTCTAAGATAGTAGGGGTCGGTCTAAGATTAGTGAGCCCAAGCTTCTTTATAGTCTCCATTGTTAGAACATTGATTGCTGCTCCTAGATCCACTAGCATGTTGGGTATCTGTGTCTGTCCTATCTGTACAGTAACAGTGGGATTGCCAGGGTCATCATATTTAGTCACAGGGGTTTTTCCTGTTATCAGGGCAGATAAATTCCCTATGACATGAACAGTGGGAGGATCCCTGGGTTTCCTTCCTGGTATCTTAGTGCACAGGTCCCGAACTGTTCTAGCATAAATAGGCACGTCTTGAAGAGCTTGAAGAAGAGGGATTTTGACATAAAGGTTCCTTAACTCTCCTAGGAGGTTAAATTGAGGTTTCCCCCCCATTCTTGGTAGCATTAGTCTCTCGGGATATGGTGGTTGCCTTATCAGTTGCGTAGGCTGCGTATTGTCAAGTTTATCGTTTGATGTTTCAGCCATCCCATCTAAGGGTTGCTCAGCATCTTCAATAATAGGAACTGTGTCAGATGGATGCTGTGAACTCCTTTCTTCCTTATGCACAGAAGGTGGAGTATCTTCTGTAATTATGGGTTCTACTATTTTCCCAGATCGTAAACGAATATCGTTACAAGGTACAGGGGAAAGAGAGTAGGCTGGCATGTTGACAGTCTCCAATTGATGAACTGTCTTATTATTCGGGTTAGGATTGGGTTAGGCAGGAAGCTGAGGTCGTATTGGTATATTAGGAACAGAATTATTCTGCAACTGCAACTGCTGAGGTGGATATTGGGGATATTGAGGAAACTGAGGATATTGAGGAGAATATGATGACTATTGAGGTGGAGGTGGTTGAGGAAACTGGTTCCCGGGATGGAAATTCCTCCATCCAAGAGACCACGACGTAGGTTGGTGTGGTGGCTGTGTCCAAGGACTCCACGCATTAAAATTTTGCATTGCGGGTTGGGAGGAATTCCACTGAGCATAATTTGAAGGGAATTGTGTATTCACATTTTGCATGTTATTATTCCAATTACCCATATTATTGAAAAATGGAAACGAGTCTGGAGGCATACCTTGGTTTCGAAGCTGCCAAGGTTTCTTCTGTGCAATGAAATAGGCCGTTTCCACTTCTAGAGCTGATTCCTGTAGAACAGCCTTCACTTGGGGAAGCGAGGGACATTCTTTCACATCGTGGTTCAGCTCACACAGCTGACATACTTCTGCTTTATCAAGCAGGAATTCTTTCAGCGGATGATTCTTTCTACATCGGGGGAAGAACACACCTAGTGTGAGATCCTCTACTGCCTGTTTTTGCTTTGCCTTCAGGACATCAATCTCTGAGGGGATGGAGCTCATCATTTCTATTTTAAAATTCTCTAGGAGATTGCCTATCTCTGCACGGGTAGCTCCTCCATTGGACGAATTCTGAGTTTTGTCGAAGACATCTCGTTCTAACTTGTCCCGTTTGTCCCGCTTATTATTCCTGGAAGAGCCCCTGGAGTATCTCTTACATAATTCCACAATATTTCCAAAAGGTTCTTTAGAGATGTCTCCTTTTCCTAGTAGATTTAACATGTCTAGACAATCGTCCCTGATTCCACGAAGCAAGATTATCTAGAGTACATCCAGCCCCATGTTCGTCTGCCCTGCTCTCTGCACATTGTACAGCAGCCTTTCCACAAAATCCTCCAAACTTTCATCCTCCTTCTGTACCATTTTAAATAATTCTTCCCTTTTGTCCTTGGTGTTGCAATATTCCTGATACTTCTCCAGGAACACCTGTTTCATTTTATCCCAATTAGCAACAGTTCCTTCCCCAAGGCTCATGAACCATCGTAAGGCGTTGTCCTTCAGGGTAGCAGGGAAAAGTTTTAGCTTCTGAGCATCAGTGACATAGTCGTAGCTGCAGCAAAGAATATCAAATTCAAAAAGGAATTCGTCTAGATCTTCTGCCGCCTTTCCATGGAAGCGAGGTAGCACCGATGGTGAGATATTCTTCATAGGGGCTGCCCCTGCTGGCTGCTGAATGGGGAATTGCAGTGTAGCCGTTGTTCCTTCAGGCAGGGAGTGATTGTCGTGATGATAGTTTTCTCCCATTGCCTCTTCCTCGTCAGAGTCATGTCTATTGCTCGTCTCCTCTTCTGTTTTCTTCTCCTCTATTTTCTCCCTTTCGTTCGTTCCCACGTTCTTGTCCTCTTTCTTCTCTTCGTCCTTCTTCTATTCCTCATTCTTTCCTTTGTTTTTCCATTGATCCTCGAACTCGATCCCACTCTTCTTTAGTTACAACCTTCCCGTTTATGTGGTAGGTCGGACCTCTACCAGCTGGTCCGGTTGTAACAGCTGTGTCTTCTTCTGCAGGGATGTTCGAGGAAGTCGCAGCTGCTCGTGTATTCTCCACCGTGGATCTCGACGCTAGAGTTCCAGGATCGGCAGGGTTCCTTCTGATAGGAGTTTCTTCCTGGCGATCCCAGGTAGATGAATCAATTCTGTCAACAAGATCGTCGAAGAATGTTCTTCTACCCAATGGTGTTCCTCGACCACTACCCAAGCCACCTGCACTGTTAGTATCTTGTGGGGTTTTGGGAGTTGGGAGGTGATCCTGTTTTACCCTCCTCATATTCATGCAACCCAACTCATTTCAGCAAAAAGAATAGAGAGACTGACTAGAAACAATTACTAGATGCAACTAATGATAGTGTTTGATTTTTATCCTTCCCCAGCAACGGTGCCAAAATGTCGAGCACCCTATATGTAGATAGATTATTATCAACACACACAGAGCATACGAGATTTATTGTCAACCCGAGAAAGTCTTTTATTTCAAAGGATAAATACACAGTATATGCGTTAAACACCAAATCAATGCAATTGAACACTCTTATCCTCTAACAACTTTGTTCATCCCCAGAATCGGTGCAATCCTCTTCATCTTCTAAACACTACAAATTCAATTACCTGTAACTAAGATACAAACAGCAATTGCAGATAGAAAGGAAATCCTATTCACAACTCAGAACAATTAAACTGCCCATTCAATCTATTTACTCTTGAAAATCATAAACATAAATTAAATATTAATCTAGAAATTCAAGTGCAAAGGATTAAGTTCAACTATTCAAAGGAATTGACTTGCAGGAATGAAAATCAACTATCATAACAGGAAAGGTAAATTGCATGGATTCATAGGATAACAACTGAAACTACAGGATGAACCAAGCTGCGTACAAATACCACTCAAATTGCATAAAGGAAGTTATCTATTCAATCAACTGTCACTCTGCGCCAATTACCAATATTTAAGAAAATGGGATCCCAACTATACTGTAATCCACACTACTACTGCTACGTACAAAGGAAATATGATCAAGAAAACATTACACAACCATGAATTCAGAAATCCTACTTTAACTCAGCAATCTCTGTGGAAGGCGGGCCCAACCTTCACACAGAGACACTGGATGAACAATGCACAGCTCCCTTAAATCAGAGGTAACTCCTTGTATTAAAAGAAAGAATGATTACAGGTTGCTTCCGCTGTCAATACAATGAATGGATTATCTATCTGCCAACCCCCTGGGTCGAAATAGCTTCTCCTATTTATACATGCAAATCATAACCTTCGATCCTATTAAAGGGCAGCCATGAAGATCTCTGATCTTCAGGAGCCCCAAATATACTGCCTGTTACAAAACGTGGTATGATGATGACATGAAAAAATGCGGGAAGGTTGTTACTTGCCCAGGAGTAGCAATCTCCTCAGATCACGATTACATTCGAGCAGCAATGTAGCGCGCTCTGTTACAGTTGCACTGTCACGGCTCGGTCTAGGATATTACATTAAAACCACGTGCCTTCATTGATGATCGGGGGCTGAAGGTCCTTTTAAGAAACGAACATCCCTTTCTTTGATATTTGTTCAGCCCTCATCCACCTGCAGTCCACTTATCCCAAACTGCCTTCATAAATCATAACATGTTAGCACATTTGAGAGATACACAGCTTTAATTATCACAATTATAAGCATTAATAGAATAAAGCGATGATCAGTCATACCTCGGTAGTTTGGGGATGAAAGTAAGGACAACAGATCTAATTATCATGCTAAATGATGTAAGACAGGGGAAGAAAAGGTGATTGAAGATGGTCAAAAAGGGGTAATTCCTGAGCTCAACAATCCATGTGATGCATTGCTTCTCATATACATCAAATTTGGGTAACTCTAGTTTTACCCTTATCTGGTATCCATGTTCTTGAGGAATTTTTATCGACGAAATGTCAAAGAAGGGAACTTCGTGTGGTGGCGTCGTGTTGGGTTGGCCTGGAGATTTACGCGTATTTGGAGGAGGTGTATTAAAAGGATCTAGGTTATAACTAGGTGGGGGATTTGCGATGTGTGACGGTAGTCTCGAAAAGATAATGACGAGGGTTTCTTGATTCTTCCTTAGTTCTACTTGCAATGTGCTTATGCCTTGATCTAGTCCTTCCTTGAGCCCTGTTAGATCGTTATTGTTTTTGTCAGTGTACGCTTTGAGTTCTGCATATTTCTTGTCCAATTGGTCGAATATGGCATTGATATATCCCATTTTGGTGACTACTGGGATTCTTTCTGCGGTGAATCTTGATTTATTTTTATTGGTTGTTTGAAGCCAACTCGCCACCATTTTTTTAAAATAATTATATGTTTATGTATATATATATATATATATATATATATATATTTTAATTAATAACTTGTTTTTAATTAATAATAATATTGATTATTATTAATAAATTTGGCCTCGTTGACTGTTTGGTAAGGTTGGCGATCGCAATGGCGGCAACGAAGAGGAAGGACAACGGAGATAGTAGTGTGGGGGATTAGAGAGGAACGTATGCGGAGAAGGGTGGAAGAAGAGCGTGGTTGTGGCAGCATGGAGATGCATGCAGGAGAAATGGGGAGTGCAGGCATGTAGGGAGAGTTGTGTGGAAGGGCATGTCGGAGTGAGTGCAGAGGGCGTCGAGTGTGGAGGAAGGATGCGCGGGGGGAAGAGAAAGTACTGGGGGTCAGCAAGAACTGAAACAATAGGTGATGCGAGGGGAAATAGAGTGAGCAGGAATGGGAGAGGAGGATGCGGGGATTTGGAATGGACACAGGGGCGCAGTGAGGGAGGAGGTCACAGAAGTAAGTGAGGAATGAAAGAGATGGCTACAAACAATAGATGAGGTTGGTAATATGCTTGATGACGACGGCTAGGAAGCAGGTGTCGATTCTGGCTCTTATACCAATGCAACCTGAGAATAAGATGAGCAAAGAACAAAAATATTATTATTAAGTAAAAAATCGGGATGATACATTTACAATAATCTCTTGGTTTTTATACACCTTTTGTCGTGATTATTCGTATATTCACATTGTTTCATTCAGTATTTGGTTATATATATGTGTATTACATTATTACCTATTTATATTTTCATATATATTTTCTTAACTATTATATGTATTGGTTTTATGTATACAACAATTACGTCCCCAAGTATTTCCCATTGCAGTCACCTCTTAGGTTTCACAACTATGATCCCCTCCCCATGAGTCAGTATCATTTGTTGCCTGGCCATTCCTATCGTCATACTCTGAACAATGGAAGTTTGAGTCCCCAGTACTCCCCTGCCTCTGTTCCCCATTCAATGTCTCAATCCCTTGATCATTCCATATCTCCGGTTTCCCCCCTCGCGCATCTATTAAGAAAACCTCATTTCCTTGGTAGTTGCAGGCCTCCCTCTGTCGGCATCAACACATCTATTCCAGAGGATAAACCCAAAGGTCTCTGAATCCTGGTTTCATCCACCTCATTGATGAGTTCCTTGGACCACTTAAAAGGAGCCATTAGTTCATTTTGGGTTGTTTGTGTCTCATGTGCTCGACTTCGGCTACACTATCACACCATTGATCAGATTCATACAGGGCATTGGTTCCTTCATTATTTGGTCGAAGACCCCTATTATCACCAGACTTTGGAACATTGGTGAGTCTATTACGGGACCCATATAGTTTCATGTCCCTTGTGATTTTTGAGTTGCGTTGGCAATAGTGTTCGGAAGCCCCTCAATGTCATGATTCTATGTATCTACAATACTTGATATCATTTTTTGTACCTCATAGATTCTAACTCTCAATCATTGAGTCCCTCTATTTGTGTACAACTCTAGATTTAACAGAGCATCATTTGTTATGATATTGCATTCTATGAGAATGCCATTGTTCCTATGTACCAGTTCTCCAACCTCCCGTTGAAGCCACCATTATGTACTACCAATTGTATATATCTATTGATTGGCTCCCATTGTTTGAGCCTTGATCCCCATTTTTCTATTGAGACATTGTTATGAGTATTGGTATGCCCACCTCATCCATATACATGTCTGAGATTATATGTACCTCATCCATTTTGCAAAAGAAATACAAACCAACAACCATTGCAATTCAAATGAGGAGATTCCACTCCTCCGCGGTCCTCCCCGGTATCTCCACCATTGTCACCATTTCTCCTTTGATCCTATGATGTCTATCAACCATACAATGAGCTCTTTCTCTCACACATCATGGTCTAATCTGTTAACACCAAAAATTGTTCACCTACCTCGTTATGGTCAAAACCTTAATTATACATCATATTCCCACCATTATTTCCTCCATTTTGACCTTCACAATTAAAATTCCACAAAAAATGGTTCAAAACATTATTATTCCTTCCCCCGTAAATGAAGAGAAGTTGAGCATTTATTGTGACTTATCCCCACTCTCTCCAAAAAGGACAAAAAAAACCCTAAAATGAGAATGGGTCAAAAACCATGGACAAATACTATGCACAATAAAATACCATGGGTCAAAAAACCTTGGATCGTCCTATAAATACATTGTGAAGGTCTCCCCACAAACATTCCATAACTTTTCGTCACATTCCTTCTCATTACATTAGATGAGATAACCCTTCACTTTTCACCTTTCGCCATTGCTCCCATATTTTTGTCATATCATTCCCACGGTGTATGTTGAGCTTGCTCCATACCCTCTTGGATCCATTCCCCCTTTTTGACAACCATTAATAGAGACGATTGCAGAACCAAACCTTGGAGTCGATGGACCATTTCCTCAAACGGCTGCAATGGCCCATGTTACTGAAATGTATGCTTGTTCTTGTTTTTCATTAGTTAGTATTAAATGTCCTCTGTCAATTCCCTTTTCCTTGATACCCGCTCGAACCTGTGGGAATTAAATAGGTTAACGAGTGTCTCAGATGCTTATTTAGAAGATCACATTACACCCAACTCCCAAAGGGAAAGGGGGTTGTCCCCATTTACTAAAGTTTACAATGGTTTTTGTTTTTAGGAGTTACAACTTAATTAAGTTTATTTGAGTTCAATGACAAGCAATGCAAATATGCAAAACTTTCAATGACATGCAAACCTTGCTTTGAGACTTAACCAAATAATAATGCAAGAAAGAAATAAATAATAATTTACTAAACCACTGCCTATTCTATTTGGGCTATGGATTCACAGATTTATGACATTAAACTTGATAACAAGGGAAAAAGAATCAATTCACATTCCAAAAGCAACCAATATATATATATATATATATATATATATATATATATATATAATAAAAATATTGTCATTATTGTTAGTGCTTATTATTGTAAGACGAGGTTGAGAAATCCCTCACACCATGAACTTTACCCTATGATCCGGTTGATCTAGGGTAGATGCTTTTGCATGTAGCAGGAGAGAAATCCCCACTACAGAAAGAACACACATATGAAGCAAGGAGAAAAACAAAAAAAAATGGCGAGGAAGCTTAAGTAATAGAAAAATAAAAAATGTTATAAAAAAGAAATAAAAAGTTTGATGAAGTCCTAAAACCAACCAACTAGAAAAACAAGGAAAATAATTATTTAATGCTATTATATAATCATAAAAATATAATGAATACCAAAACAAATCTTTTATATATATATATATATATATATATATNCAGCATTATCACAATTTGCAAAAATAACCCTTCCACATTATGTACTACATCAATGTATGTAGCATAGCATTATCATCACATTTCCCAACCATGTAATACAAATTACACCTTGTGTATTAAGAAGTAACCTACTTACTTGATTATTTGCACTGATCGGATGACCAGCAACGTCGGATGTGACCGCTCACGCGAGCCAGGTCATCCGATCGGTGCAAATGGTCAAGTAAATAGTGAAATCCGTGTATTAGTGTATACATTGCACACATTACACGTTACTCTTTCCTACATCATATTGTTCTATTATGGGATCTATTGCTAAGTACCCAATTATTAAAAAGAGAAAAAAGAAAACTCCAAAGTACGTGTCCGCGAGGGGAATAGTGGGATAGGGACATAGGTCCGTAGAGTACAAACTAGGCGTTTCTATAAAGAAAGTGGAATGTGTGTTAGGGTCCACGCATATTATTAGATTTCGTACTACCTAAGTTGTGATATGTATTGTCTTGTAAAAGACATAATGATAAGCCAAGGATGATCAAGTATCAAAGTGTTGGATATGTTTCAATTATTTTATTGAGAAGGGTATGTGGTGATTTTATGTTGTGGAATATCAGTTGAATCAAATGTGATATTCATCATACACTATGATACGGCATTCCACTTTTTGATAAATGTCACAATCAATATACAATGTGATGATAAATGGCATGCTACATTTAGTGATAAATATTTAACATTAAAATAAATATATATATATATATATTATTATGAAAAAGAAGAATATCGTTTGTTTCATCATTGTGTTGTGTTGTTAAATGATGTTTGAAAAATAATAAAATTATGTGCTTTATTTTTTATTAAATTTAAAATATTATTTATTTTAATAATTGTAAATATAATTAAGAATATTTAATAATTTTTTCTGGTTTATTTTATTTATTTAGTCATTTTTTTAGTTTAGGATGATGTTATCACTTTCTTAGTGTTATGCATATGTTATCTGGGGCTTACTAGCCATTTGATTTTACGATATTTTGAGACCAATCTCTAGATTTAAGGATCCCACTTAGTCTTCTGAGAGTCTCACCTTCAGTTCACCCTCACCTAAGTGGAGTCAAGCTCTCATGACCATTTTCAGTTAGCCAAGTGTCCTAATGCACCACTTTTGCATGATTTAAGGATAAAGGCACCCATGCACACCTACTAACTCAGTTGATTGATTTAGTTGACCAAAGTTGCACTAGAGAAGTCTGTAATGGTGATTTTTCCTTTGCTAGTCGCGTCTACAGTCAGGGATTTGAATCCTTATGGGTAATTTGAATTTCCTCCATTGAATTATGTATTGTTCATACACACATTAATGATAATTATTACCAATTCATTGCTGCCAATTGGTGCTTCTTCCATGATAAAGTGCATTTTTATCAATTTTTACACTATAATTAATCATTCTTCCTAATTCTTTCATTGTATGGTATTCTACAGACTAATGATCTCTTGTGGTTCATAATTTCATATTGTATCAGAGCTCTACAGAGCTAGTTTATCTTCGATTTGAGATTTTTATGCAGGTTTTGAGAAGTTTTCAATAAAAATTGTTTTGTTGCTACAGCTGTAAAATGGAGAATTAAACTCCCTTCACCCCAAGAATCCTCACACCCTTCAATTATTTGGATTGGAGGGAAGATATGTAGATAGCCCTTTGCAACAAGAGTCTGTACATGGTCACAATGGGAAAGGAGGTCAAACCCCGGGAAGCTATTGAGAAATCAAAGTACCTGAACAAGCTTGATTAAGCTTTTGATTTTATGTGTATTCACATCTCCAGAGAATCGCTCTTCCATATTGATGGTTTGAAAACCAAAAGGGAGGTCTGGATGAAACTTGAATCTCTGTTTGGAAAGAAAGATCATTTAAGAAGCCACATTTTGGAGGATGAATTAATTGCTCTTCAAGTAGTTTCGAAACCATTCAACAAATCTTCACCAAATTCAAGTCTTTGGTTATGCAATGCAAACAATGTGGAATTGGAAAGAAGGATGAGCATCTAGTGTTATCCCTTATAAGCAATCTTGTCCATGATTTTTTAGTTTTTGTGTCCACCTTCCACTATGGGTTACTGACAACCCCAAATTGGGAAATGCCTTCACTAGATGCATTCATTGAATCCATGATCCAAGGACAAGACAAAGTGATCCAAATGGGAGCCTTGGAAGCCTCTAAGAATCAGGAATTTTTGGATGGGGAGTCAAAGAATACAAATTCCAAAGCGAAGCAAGAGGAGAAATGACAAGAAAATTTATAAAATCCAAACCAAAGCAGAAGATTAATCCATCAGATTGAGCCTCGAGCTCCAACAAGGCCCTAAGAAAAAGAGGTTTGAAAAGACTAAGTGTACCTATTGCAAGAAAGGAAACCATCTAGAGAATTCTTGTATGAAGAAAACTATAGATCAAATGGCCAAACCTCTTGGGAAAAACCACATTGCCCTCCCAAAAGGTGCAAGGAAGGCTAATTCTGGAAGTTAGATAGATGATAATGAGAGATTCCATGCACTGAAGGTTGGATTTTTTCCATACTCACATCAAAGTTCCATCTTGACCCATGCCAATGAGACAAGTAGACTTTGGCATGAGAGATTCGGTCATCTCAACTTCAATTACTTGCTGCAGTTGCACAATCAAGAAATGGTTGAATGATTTCCCCTCATAAATTTCTCTCAAGGAATTTGCAAAGGTTGCTCGGTAGGGAAGTATCTAGAGATAAAGTATGATGTTTGGAAGGAAATAAGAGATACCTCTACACTTAATTTCTTACACATTGATGTCTCGGTACCAATTACTATAGCTTCTATGAATGGATCCATATACTTTATGACCTCCATATATGACTATTCTAGGTTCTGTTGGGTCTATTTTTTGAAGAAGAAGTCTGAGGTGTTTGAGACTTTCAAAGATTTCAAGTCCTTAGTTGAGAACACTACTGGGAAGAAGGTCAAAGCACTCATATCGAACAATGGAGGGAAGTACATCAAGAGAGAGTTTCAACAACTTTGTGCTTTTTAGGGCATTTAAATGTAGCATTATGTCCTATACACACTATAACAAAATGGTGTAGCTGAGAGGAAGAAGTGATGATTGAAAGAAATAGCCACCTGCTTGCTTAAAGCAAGGGATCTTCCACCATATCTCTAGGCATAAGTAGTGGACTGTGCTTCATATATTCATGATAGGGTACCTCACAAGTCAGTGGCCGGGATAATTCCATTCAAAGCACTGATGAGACATAAGCCTGATGTGTCACATCTGAGGGTTTTTTGTGTTGAATTTTCTTAAATTGCTTAGATGATATCTTTAAAAAATTCATCACTAGAATATCACTGAAACAATAACATGCACATAAACATAAGAACAAAAGAACACAAATATTTTCCTCAGGGAAACCACAAGGGAGAAAACCCCACAAAATTTCCTCAGTATAGAACTCAACCAGTGCAGTGTAAAACCCAGACAATAGCTGCTCTCTTCTTTCTGGAGAAGTAATCCTTCTCTCTCTTACTAAGATAGCTTGAGTGAGTGTGTCCAAATGGAGAGGAGTGCCTCCCTATTTATATTCTTCAGTTTACTTGACTACTAACCTATCAGGGCTGACTTCTCTAACTGACTGGTCCCACTTGACAACTTGACACCACAATAACATTATTATATTGGCACTTGGGTACTATTGACCTGACTTACATTCGTAGGTTTACATTTCTTCTTTCAATGACACTAACAAAACCAAACTCATCTCCCAAAGGAGGAATACAATACATCTTGGAATATCTTCTGAAGTTACAATAATTTAACACTCCCTCTTAACTAGGAAGGTATTCAACCATAACAACATATGCTACTATAACTGTAAAAATATCTGGTGAGACTTTATATGTCATAGGAAGTTTTGGAACATTTTCTAACATCTTCATCATCGATCTCGGCTGGAACATCTTATGTAATCTTCATCTTTTGAACATTCTTGGACATCTTCTCTTTGTCTTCTACTGGATCATCTTCTGGACCATCTTCTGTAATCTTCATCTTTCGTACGCTCTTGGACATATTCTATTTGTCTTCTACTGAATCATCTTCTGGACCATATTTTATTCGTATGTGAATACTGATACATCTTCATGGGTCTTATTCTTGAAGCATCGGTATGTGAATACTGAATCATCGTCTATCTCGTCAGAGTATCATTGTCTGTATCGTCACTGTATGAGTATTGATTCATCTTCTATCAGATTAGTACGTGGATACTGAGACATCATCTGTAACTTTATTATCTGCAACATCTATGTAAGGATACTAATAACATTAACAATCATCATTAGCCTATTAGTGCTAAAAACTCAACAACAACTAATGCTATATCATCATCTGCATAACCAGCATAGAGATGTTGGAACATCGATACCATCATCAATATAAGAATATTGAAGTAACATGTAACTACATTCATCCGTGTATCATCACTGATACAAAATCAATTAATCAATTGATCAATCATCAATACTGAACAACAACATCTCAACAATCATCAGTATAACAATACTACAACAATAATCATCGACAACCAACATCATATCAATACTGCAATAATCATCAAGCATATCATCAATCAACAACAAGAAACAATATAGCAATACTGCACCAATCATCAAGCATCTTGTTGTAATCACTCAGATCACTAAGTTACCAATAATACACATATAGAATCATATAATCATAACAGAGATAAGAGACAAGATAGTAGGTAGAATAAAAACTTTATATTACACAAAACACATAAGGGTTCAGACAAACATCAAAACCGAACCAAGTTTGTATCTAGATCAACAACCTATTATATATGATTACACAACAATTATGAATAACTACTTGTCATTTCAGTCAATCGACGCGACCTTTGGAGGCCGGCCTAATCTCTAATTAGTCGGCTAACTAGTCTAGTCGGCTCATCGACTAGCTCCTCCAACATCTCCCCTAGGAACAAAATCTTTCTTCATCCCAAAGAAACAAGGAAGGTAAAAAAATCATGTTTGAAGTAGTTTTATTCCAATTTCTCTGTCTTCAAGGGCTGTGCAGTCGAATAGATGGTATTTTTTGTACACATATCTCCACATTGGCTTCTACTGTAATAGCTAGTTGGTGCTAAAATTCTGTCCAATAGTGGAGGGAATTATGAATGTCAATGGTCAAGGTTGTGATGCTTGACATAATCGACATCTTCTCTTGTATTGGTAGGTTTGTGATATTGCTCACGTCAATCCCCAACAGTTGAGTTTTTTCCTCTGCTGTGTCGAGTAATATTTTCATTCGTGGAAAAATTTTGTCAAGTGTGTCGAGGCTGGGTAGTGCCCGATTCATCCACTGATGTGCTTGTTTTTCCAATTTTTCAAGTTTTGTTGTCTCCAACACAATCTGATCCTGTACTGTGTTCCTCATTGCTTCCTCCAGACCTTGTTGATTTCCTAATGATTTGATGTGTTCATGAGTCTCTCGATCCTGCTGGAATACCTGGCCATAATAAGTATACCAGTTTCGTAGTACTTCTTCTGTGGTGGTAGAGTTGTCCAAATGCTCCTGCAGTACCTTATAGGATTCTGAGAATGTTGTGTACTGATGTCGCAGTAGCACAAAATTCTCTCCTTTTTTCTCATCTTTCTTGGCTAGCAATTGTGTCTGGAGGTTCAACACGTTACTTTCCAACAACTGGTATGCTCTCTCCAATGTTTTGTCGATGTCGATATCTCTTATTCTTGGTAGAACTGTTTGTGTCAGGTTCCTGCATTTGGTCAGGAATTCGACTTTTTATGCTTCAAGTTTGTCTATCTATTCTTTTATGTTTTGATTTCTCACTACATCATCTTTAGTGAGTGCTCCCAATAGTTGGTCCAGTTCTCCATCTCTAAGTTTTGGTTTGTCAACTGCAGTAGTCGACCCTAGTTGATGAATTTGGATAACTGTCGGAGTCTGTTGTGTCTACTATTGTTCTCTTTTATTCTTTTCTTTCCTTTTTCTTTTGTGTTTATAATGATGGACCACCACTAGTCCTGATGGTACTAATGTTGCATGTTGCTGCTCTGTTTGGTTCTCTTCAGTCGGTGGATTTTCAGTCGATTGAACTTCTAGTGTGGTTGGATTTACTAACCGAATTTCATGGGTGGGGGTTGTAGTTGTTTGTGCCTCTAATGGTGGTGAATATGGTGGCTCTAGCTTGTGAGGGGACTCTGGCATTGGTGGTGGTGATGGTGATGGTGATGGCGAGTGGTATGGTGTTAATGGAGTGGTTGGAAGGTGACTTGTCGGGATGGGGTTTTTGACTTATGGTTGCAAGTCAACAGGGTTGTTGATTTATTCAGAGTCCATCAGGTTGGTGATTTCTACATCTAGTGTTGCTTGATCATTTCCTTCAAGAGAAAGTGTTCCTTCATCTACCTCATTAACCAGAATTTTTGGGATAGTTGGTGTGAATGATGAGATTTGGGTCACTACAACTTCGGATTTTTTGTCAGGGTTTCGGATGAATGAGGATCTGATAAGTCCCACAACTTTTGGTGGTGGTGAAACTTGGTCAATTTGTGAGGTGAGACTTCATTGGGCAGAGCTCGAATCTATGATTTTATGCGTGGTGTTTATTTGTTGGGTATTAAGTAATAGATTTGGCAGTTTGTTGATAAATTGTTGAAGTTCAACATATTTATCAATTTTTTCTTTGAGGGCTCCAGGGATTGTATCTTTGTAGATTGGGGATATGGCGATACTTGAGTCTAATGTTATTCTGGTTGGAGAAGGTCATGGGACTCTGGCGTCAAGTCAATAGGACTTATTCCGGAATGGGTAGCAACTCTTAACTTTTTAGGTCTGCCTTGCTTCGCTCCTGACTGGATGAAATGTTTGAACCGTATTTCGACATATACTTTGTTCATTGAGGCGTCCTCCGAAATGTCGGCAGTGGTAGCCAGTAATTCTTCTTCATCTTCTAACTCCTCCGGAAGGATGAGTTTTCACTCCCCCTTTCGTTGTTCATGACTCCCTTTCTTTTGTATTGAGGTTGATATTTCCTGAGCTATTATTTTTAGATTCTCCTTTGTCATAGCATACTCACGTCTGTCAGATTGTGTTTCTTCGTCTATCTGTCCTCCTCCCTCCTCTAGCTATTGAGTCAGGACAATAATGTTTTGTTCTGTCGGTATGATGGCTTGTTGTGTAGTCGATACATTTTCAATGTGAAGGAGGTTTTTCTCCTCTATCGGGCTGACTCAGAAGTGAAGGTACTAATATGAAGGTGAAATTCATAGTATTATTCCTTCTCTTGGTCGGTTAATGGTTCGACAATAGGTTGGTTGATCTCTTTTGCACCCGTCAATATGGCTATTTTGGTTTTAGACCGACGGACTAATTCTGTGAAAATCTCCTTGACTGTTGGATAGTAGTCGAGTGTTTTTTGCTTTTGCTATGGAACCTTGCGAGTGCCATACTGTAGTGTGGTCAAGTTCCAGTTGGATATGTGTTGTAGGGGGTAGACATCTTCGGATGTTTTGAGGTACCCTACATCTCACTGTTTGGATCTTTAGGTTTTGAAACCAATTTTCTAAGAATACTTTGCCTTCTTCTAGTTCCTGTGGAGTCCAAACCATTGAAAATGACTTGAAACTCCACATATGAAACCTGGTCGATTCTAGGAACTGTGGGTGCCCGACTAGATATAGGTGGTACATAGCTATCCATATTATCAATGACAAAAATCTGATTATTGCACCTGATTCCTGGAAATTTTCGCAGATGGATTTGAGCATGTCGGCCACGTATTGATCCCAGCAGTAAACTTTCCCCGATTCCGCTATACAGTCAACAACTTCAAACATGTCGAGTTTCAAATCGCATCCTCGTCATGTGATAGTCAGGCCTGTAGATACAATTTTGGCCACCATTTTGGGTGTGGAAGCTTGAATTTGTCGGACAATTAACCCTTTAGAGTTCGTTCCTGTTGGTGATCCTGTTAGTCTTTCAACGAGCCCCTCTTTGATACTTACAGGGTTAGTGTTTCATTTGTTGGAAATCCCAGTAAGTTTGTAGATGGTTTCACCTGATATTTCGACCGGTTTGTCGAAGTAAAACTTCCCATTGTGGTATCGGTTGATGATGAATTTGACAATATTTTCTTTTGAACCTCCAAAAATTGCCATGAGGGGTGCTTTCATATATTTCATGATAGTGTTGTGGTTTACTTTCAAGCCTTCCTCTGTCATTTTTTTCTTATCCCCATAAGCCCATTTTTTTATGTCTACCCAGATTCGCGCCCCTTTAGTTTCTTGTACTTTTGCATTTTTGATATTTTCTATTCATTTCACCAATGGAGTTATAGCAGATTCCAACTCTTTTGCTTTAGCTGTCATGGATCTGGTTTGCTTTGGGGCCATCTTGTCGGTTTCTGGCTCGGATTTCTTCGAAGTTAATTTTCTCTCGGAGGTTTGGTAACTCTGTTGCTCTAGATCTTTGTAAAGTGGTATGAAATCTTCATTCGACGTAGTATTTATAGGTGGAGCAGATGGCGATCTTGTCGATGGAGCTATTAATGACAGATTTGATGGTAAAGGATGCTCTATTGAAGGCCCTTTTAATGCACTCTAGTTTTGGCACTCCTTCTTACCATAGCCATGATGGGTTGATTGGACCTTTTGATCCTCTTGTCAATGTCGATTGTATGGTCGGTATGCAGTATGTCGATGGTGGAAATGTCGGTTGTTGTTGAACTGCATTCTGCTATGTCTTTCTAGTTTTCCTGTCATTTTTGGTCTTTTGATTCTTTTTGTTAGTTTTATATTTTTCTGGGTTTTATAGGTTTTGTTTAACAGTTATGAAACCGTTTCTCTTTTTATTTTTTTATTTTTATTTTTTATTTTTTTTATATTTTTTTCAGTTTTGATAGCGCTTTAGTCCGGTCCCTTTTACCAGTTTCCGAAATACTCTGCCTTGTAAAGTTCTCAGTCAGACTGATCCATTGGAATTGATTTCCTCCACAATATAAGGCCCCATCCACTCTGTGTGTAGTTTCTTTGGTTTTACTTTCACCCGACTGTTATACAGCAGTGCAATATTTCCAACCGACAAGTTCTTGTTAATGTTTCAATCATCCCATGCGTTTTGTTGTTGTTTTTTAATTTATTGATGTTGTATATCCATAAGTGGGTATTCCTCTAGCTTACCAAGTTGAATTATTCAGTACTTTGCTTCTTCGACATTAATGTGTAATATTTCGGCTATTATCGGTGTTTGTTGTCGAAAGTGTAGGGGGGTGACTGCTTCTTGGCCATATACTAGATGAAATGGTGTTTGGTCGGTGGATCATTTATATGTTGTTCGATAAGCCCATTGGACAGCGGGATTTTTTTTGTCCCAGTCATCTTTATCAGTGTTACAGATTTTTTCCAAGCCTCTTGTTAGGGTTTTATTAAATGCTTCTATTGCTCCATTAGACTGAGGGTGATAAGTTGTACTTTGTCTGTGGTCGATCTTGAATTGTTCTGTCAATACTGCAATAGTTCTGTTAATAAAGTGTGTTCCTTGGTCGTTTATTAGGGTCAATGGACAACCAAATCTAGTGATTATATTTTCATATATGAACTTGGCATCCACTTCACTAGAGCAGGTGTCGACAGGTTTTGCCTCTGCCCATTTAGTAACATATTCCACTGCTGTTATACTATAACATGCACCTGTCCTCCTTGTTGGAACTGGAAATGGTCCAATGACGTCGATAGCCCAAATTTCAAATGTTAGACTTGGGTTTACTGAAATTAAAGGCATCTCAATACTATGTAGAGGTTGACCTAAACGTTGACAGCGATTGAATTTACTAACAAACTTTCAACAATATTTGTGTAATTTCGGCTGCCATAGTCTCGATTGTTGAATATTTTTGGCAGTTGTGTCCAACTGAGAATGTCCTGTAGCTAGTCCATAGTGTGCTTCATGCATTATGTTTTCTCTTTCATTTATAGAACACATCGACAGAGTACTTCATCCAAGCCCATTTTGTATAAGAATCCATTAATTAGAGTGTATGGTGCGGCCTTCATTACTAGAATTTGTTTCTTTTTAGTGCTCATACCTTCAAGTGCCTAACCTTTCTCTAGAAATTTAGCTATCTCTTCTAGTTCCTCTTGTACAGATTCTATTCGAAATAGATGTGCGTTAGGGAGATCGTCTTCGACTCCTGTCAGTTCCTCTCCCGTGTCGATTCTTGACAAGTGGTTGAGTTCGATATTTAGCTTCCCTGGTCGAACTACTACTTCGAACTCAAATTCTTGAAACAGTAACAACCAATGACATATTCTTCCATGATGTAAGGGTTTGTTTACCAAGTATTTTAAATCTTGGTGATTTGTGTAGAATATGAAACGATTAGCCAATAGGTAATGTCGATATTTCTGCAATGCAAATACCATTCCCAATGCCTCTCTCTCTCTATCGTTGAATAGATACGTTCTGCTTTATTTAGTTTTATACTGCTATACACAATTGGATAGTCCATCCCATCATCTCTCGGTTGTGTCAATATTGCACCTATTGCTATACCTGATGCATCAATGTGGACATGAAATTTGGCTGACCAGTTTGGGAATTTGAGAATAGGTGCTTCGACCAATTTTTTCTTCAACATGTTGAATGAAGTATCACATTCCTCGATCCATTCATACTCCTGATATTGTTTCATTAGTTCTTCTAAGGGGTAGGTCATATTTTAATATTAATGGATGAACTTTCTATAATAGCCCATGTTTAGTAATAGAACTCTGATTTGTTTTGGGTTCATCGAGGGTTTTAGGTCTAGGATGATCTTTATTTTGGTAAAGTTGACTTTGATAGCCTCCTTACATACAATATGTCATAATAAGATTCCGATGGGAGTCACAAAAATGGATTTCCTTATATTGAGAGATAACTGGATTTGTCAACATCTTTCCAACATTAATCTTAGCCACTTACAATGGTCTTTCAACATGGAGTATATTGTCCAATCGTCAAAGTATACAGCCATCGACTTGTATATGTATTCTTGGAATTCTTTAACTATTATCCTGGATAATACAGCTGGTGCATTTTTTAATAAAAATGGCATAACATTGTATGCAAATGAACCGATTTCACAAAAAAATGTCGTCTTCTTCTGGTCATCTTTAGCAATTGGAACTTGATTACATCTTGAGAATCCGTCTATAAATGAGTAGCATTCGTGTCCTGAAACTTCATTTAATATTTCATCTGCAAACGATGTAGGAAAGGGGTCTGTTAAAGTGACTTTATTTAGCTCTCGAAAATCGACACAAATTCTTAGTTTTGTCGGATCTTTCTTTTTCGGTTGGAATACCATAGGACTTGCTCATTCCGACTGGTCGATCGAATAGATAATTCCAATTGCTAGCATATTGTCAATATCTTTTTTTCACTATTTCTTTGTATTTGTGAGCTAATTTGTAAGGACTTTTTTTAGTTGGTCTTACATCAAATTTGATGTCTATCTTCATTTCACCCATCTCCTATACTAATCCTTTAAGGTATTTATAGTCTCTGGAAAAGACATCCTGGAATTCCTTAAGTAAGTTAACGATTTCAGTTGTTTTCTCATCATCCCAGTAGTCATCTATTTGTGCCATTTTTGGTTGATCATCATTCGAGATGTCAACTTCTTTGGTTTTAAATTTCACGTCCATCCATTCTGCCTCCTTGATTTCATTTATTTGCCGACTTCCTTCATTAAAATGTGAAAATGATGTCGAGAAGTATGTTGTTGTCATCCTCTAGGTATCTTCTATGTTGGTCGACTCAACTTTGAGTATTGTTTTTATTGGTTTTACTGTTTCTGGATGAATAGTTTTCCACCGAAAGCTTTTCCCCTGTGTGTGCTCATTCTTTAGTTGAAGCCTTGTTAACTGTGGTATTCTATTCGATCAAATGTTATTACAGTATGCTTTCAGTTGATTATGATTTTGTGTCAAAGTGTGTTGAAAAGTTAGTTGTATAAATGTTTTTATTTGTTCTGTTGCTTCGACCAGTTTGGCATCTTTCGGTATGAATCTAAAGTCTTTAACGAAATTTTCCCTAAGTTCATGCCATATGAATTTTTCACCTCGAGCTTCTTCCATATTATACCAATTTTTTGGTAAGTCATCAAGTGTGGATGGAAATAAGTGTGGCCATGTTCGTTTGTCTTTGTACCCAATTCTTCTCAATTCCCTTTAGCATATACTTATGTGATTTTCAGGGTTTTTTCCTTGCATGAATACTGGTATTTGTGCATGTTTAGTTAGCTTCCTGCCGCTGAATCTCTCAATGAAGTATGTCGAAGCTATTGTCCATGTCTGTAATCTCAACTGTATCCCACCATCAAGAAGCTTCACCTGTAAAGGTTCCAATCAGGCTTTGTAGTCGATCATGCTCTCCTAAGTTTTTAGAAATATGTTAGATATGGAGTATTGGTGAATCTCTTTCTTTATACCGAAGAGGTTGTTTATTTTCTATTTTAATCGGTGCTAACGAAGGGTATTCACAATTTTTCTTTCAAATATTTTTGGAATGATGGACACCGAAAAGCATTGTCGAGTCGGTTTCTTTGATATAGCTTGGATAGTCCAACATCCTCGTGCTTGAGTTTCATAATTTTTCTATCTCAAAAATCATATAATTATGCATCTAAATTATAGCCAACTGAGTCTTGGTTCCCTAAGTGAAGTTCCTCGTAGATGTTTGGATCAATATAGTCTTCATCATTTTGGATTTTGTAGAGTTGTCGAACGTCGACTTCTTCATCTATCAGTTCAGTCCAAGGTTCACCCTAAGAGGGGTGAATGGGGACAATAACTTTTTCTCCTTTTCCTTTGATCTTTATCCTCTCTTTGTCTAACGAGATCGATTCTTTCATCTTCCGACCCCATGGTCGGCCAACCAAGGCTGGGAAGGAACTAGATCCTTCTTTCGGGTGAATGATTTCAAAGTCGACTTTTGTCAAAATGCCTTTTATCATTGTATCGACATTTCTCCAAACACCAAGGGTTTGATTACTCCTTGATCTGCCAATTTTAAATATATTCTTGATTTAGTTGAGGTCTACCTAGTTGTTCCCATGTATCCCTTGTCATGATGTTTACTTGGGATCCAAAGTCGAGTACGACTTGTCAAACGTGATATCCCTTGATTTCCAGCTTGACAAGTGGGTTGACATCACTTTTATCTTTCTGTTTAAGGCTGCATATATTTTTAATTTGTTTCTCCATGCTATGCTTATTCTTAATATTATATAACAATCAATAAATTATGCTACTAATTTGTCATTATGTATTAAGTTAAGTAATTCTTATGAGATATCTTGTCGACTGTTATCAATCTCTTCTTTTCAGGAAAACTCTTGGAACATGTTCGATGCATTATTGTACAATTTTTTTTGCTTTATAGGGATAAGATAATCATCTTTATTTATTTATTTTACTTATGTGTGGATTATCATGACCAGTTTTCGTCCCTTGTTTGGTGACTATGTGTAAATTCTTAGTAGGGATTATATCACATTTCTTAACACACGACAAGACATTAACATTTTTTTCTTATTAATTTTGTCAAGTATAGTGGGACAATCCTCTAGTGAGTGATCTCCCACGCCACAACTAGTACACAATTTCAGGTTGGCCCAATCTTTACATGGACAGTTTGCATATCGGTGGCCTTCTTTATAGCATGTAAAACACTAGATGGGTCGTCGTGGTTTGTTGTCCTAATTTCCATTGAATCGGCCTTGACCTCCAAATACTCCATGACGATTGTCATACCGGCACTTGTATATTTGACCTTCATAGCGTTGGTTACTTTGTTCATTTTGTTCATTGTTCCTCGGTATATTATCATTCTTCTGAGCAACAACGTTTGTTTGGTAGAATGGATGGTAATTTTGTCAATTCTTTAGGTTCAAGTGGCAGTCAGGTGTTGCATGACTTTTTACCCCACAGATCGCACACCATGAATATTTTCCATTTTTCATATTGTAAGGATAGTCCTTCATCGTGTGTGACCCATGTTCTTGGAAAATGTTAAAGAAACACTTTGTTTGAACAAAACCAACATCTTGTCGACAGTTGTCTTTAGTGTGTCCGGTCTTTGAGTAGTTTGTGCACCAAATATCCTGACCTTTGAGGTTCAATTCTCTTAATGATTTCTGCATGATTTCCAACTGCTACTCAATGTGTTTTTCGACAGGATGTGTTGGATAGTCATCATCCATCTCAACCTGCAGTGCTTTCGTCAACGCTTCTTCATATGATTTGAATGTGTCCAAACTTATATGTCTTTGGATATTTTGTAGAAGTCCTACACGAAACCATTGAATTAATAATTATTCATCAATGTTATAGTCTAATTGGCTCAATAGGTCCTTCCATCGCTTGTCATAGTCCCAAATAGTTTCTATAAGTTTCTGAACAGTTGCTTTCAGATTTTTTTCTGTCAGATGTGTTGCATATGGTGTTTTGAAGAAGGATAAGAACTGTTGCTTAATTTCTTCCTTGGTCACGTTAGGTGTCTTCTCGGTATATTTCATATACCAAGTTAGTTCCCGTTTTCTCAAGGCACCAACGAACTGCACCATCCGTCTGTCTTCACTAGTTACAGTGTTAGCCTCCCATGTCGATTCATAGACGAACCAGTGTCGTCTGGGATCCTCATCACCCTCATAGAGGGGTATGTGCATTGATATATGCCCCATGTTGTCGATGTTGGTGTCTACTTCAGGAAGTGGTGGTGCGGGTGGTGGGATATTCTCTGCAGCTCTGTGTTAGTCACAACTAGTTTCACCGGAACTCTCGTTCCCGTCGGAATTTTTATTTGTCGATTTCTCCTCGACAAGTAGTTGGATCAATTCGACTTATTCTGTCGAATTCCAAGCGAATTGTTGTAGCTCATATATTATCCCACGCAAATCCGAATGTTCTGTATTTCCTAAAGCTATATCTGGCAGGGGGGTGCTCCTTCATTGCCTTGGTAGAGTAGGTTGATACTTCGGTTGGACGAGTACATTTCGAATGTGACCCAGTTTCCTTCCTTAGTTCAATGAATTAATCGATGATCGACATCGTTTCCTTCATTTCCTAGTTGACTCCATACGTTGAACTCACCATCTCGTAGCCTTAGGTCCTCTTCGACAATGGTCTGCACTCGGGCACTCAGGTTTGGATTGATTGGAGATAAAGGTCTTACCTCTTGGGGTATATCAATATGGAGAGATTCACACTACTCTATCCACATATATTCTTCCATTGGTGACACTTCTTCCTCATCTATTCCCTCTTCTTGTCGGTCACGACCTGACTCTGGTGGATGTCCTTCTTGTTTAGTCACCCTTGTATTCATTATTCTCTGCAGCATGATGGTCTGCTCTATTTGTTCCTCCCTTCTTTTCTACCTCTTATCTCTCTCTATTTTCTGCAAATCCGGAGTGATTTTGTGATTCACCATCCGAATTATTTCTTTCTTGGCTCGATTGTTCATTGCTGGTGGTTTCTTTTAATGTCAACTAGAATACTTCTACCCCAATCCGACACATCACCAACTACCCCCCCATAGCCTACCCGATGCTTTAGTAATCCCAGATAGTTATGTCTATTTGTTTAAGAAGTACTCCCACTCCCTTTCGACAATAAACTTCTACCACGCTTTCTTCTTCTCCGCCCAGTTGGTATTCGATGGTGGTTCAATCAGTGATGGATGAGGTTCGACAATATGCCCTACTCCTATGTCGATCAAGAATTTAAATAAATAGTCGAAAATGAGCAAGAAAAATGCTCAGTAAAGTTAGTATAAAACTTATTTTCAATAGTTTCTATTGAGACTCTCTCTTCCATGGCTTGTTCCTGATAGAAATCTTTTGTGATTTTCTCAAACCACTCTGACAGGTTTGTTCATCCACCTCGTATCAGTTTCTAGAGAAACTCTTGTTCCTTAGTGTCTACCGGCTTTTTCATACATCAATTTCTTCAAAAACGGAGGCACCGATTCTACAAAATTTTCATGCGTTTCAGTGAAGAATTTCTCCTTCGTCTGGGCAATGGTCAGCTTGTTTCTTCTAGTGTAATTCTGCAAGTAGTTTGCGATCTTACGCTCCCACCAGTCCTTAATCTCTTTCTCTAAGATCATCTGCAAATGGTCTTTTCACCCATATGTGTACTACCGACAACGGAACCAATGTTGTAATCACTCATATCACTAAGTTACAATAATACACATATAGAATCATATAATCATAACAAAGACAAGAGACAATATAGTAGGTTGAATAACAACTTTATATTACACAAAACACATAAGGGTTCATACAAACATAAAAATGAACCAAGTTCGTATCCGGCTCAATACCCTATTATATATGATGACAAAACAGTTATGAATAACTATTTGTCGGTTTAGTCAACCGACACGACCTTTGGAGGATGACCTAATCTCTAATTAGTCATCTAACTAGTCTAGTCGGCTGACTGAATAGCTCCTCCAACACATCTCAACAATCATCAACAATCAACAATCATCAACAACCAACAGTATATAAATATTGCAACAATCATCAAGCATCTCAACAATCATCAACAATCAACAGTATAACAATACTGAGGATACATCTTTCCCTTCAACATCTCGGAGCAACATCGCAGTGAGTTCTCTAGTATATCCACCCAGGAATTTTGTCTAACTTACTAAATCTTTCGAGGCAAACAAGCCTTGTCTGGCTTAGTAACCCTTTCAGGCCAAACAATCCTAGCTAGACATACTAATCCCCCTAGAATCAACATGCCTTGTCTGGCTTACTAACCCTTTCGGGCCAAATAATCCTACCCATACATACTCTCTTCTAGACTAAGCTACTCACCACTGCATCCATCATCTACTATCACTCCTTCTTTCGAGAGAGGTCCTTTCGCACTACACCAAGATTTCCTCGAAAGTATTCAATATTTACACAAGCCAGAGTCTTAGTCAATGCATATGCTACTTGTTCCTCAGTGGGAACATACTTGAGCTTTACAGCTCCCTTCTGAACCATATACCAGATGAAATGATATCTGATCTCAATGTGTTTTGAATTATAATGAAACATGGGATTATTCGTCATCTTGATACAACTCTGATTATCACAAAGGATATCAGTGACATCTATCTCTATATCGAATAATCCTACCAACATCTTTTGAATCCATACTGCTTCGCTACATGCTGACCACGCTGCAATGTATTATTCCTATGTCGTACTAAGTGAAATATTGATCTCCTTTCTATTGAACCAAGAGATCATGCCTGATCCCAGGATAAAAAAACATCTTGAAGTACTCTTCCTATCTTTGGCACTTCCACCCCAATCTGAATATGCATATCCATGAAAATTGGTTTCTCCATTGGATGTATATCTTATCTTATAATCTAAAGTTCCCTTTAGATACCTCATCACATGTTTTGCACCAATCAGGTGAATGTGTTTAGGATTCACCATGTAATGACTTAAAGTGTTTACTACAAAACATATATCTAGTCTTGTATTGGTTTGGTACATCATCAAACAATAATCTTTCTATATAGAATGGCATCAACAGCTTCTGAAGTATCATCATTCAATATTTTCAAACTAGTAGTCATTGGAATAGTCATAGCTTTACAATCTAGCATTCCAAATATTTTTAATATTTCAACAGTATGTTTTCCTTGATTTAGAAAAATATCATATGGATGTTGCCATACTTCAAGACCTAGAAAGTAATACATCATTCCAAGGTATTTCATTTTGAATTCTGCGACAAGCCTCTTCTTACATTTGATAATCGACTTATCTTCTCTTGTTAAGAATAGATCATCTACATGTAGAAACAAAATTAAAATTCCATCATCATCAACCTTATAGTAGAAGTTGGAGTCTACTTTACTTTTAGTAAAGATTAATCTCATCATGAATCCATCGTTCCTTCCATACCATGCTCTAGGTGCTTACTTTAATCCATTCAATACTTTCTTTAGTCGGCATACATGAGTCTTCTGATCATTAATCTCGAATCCTTGTGGTTGTTCGATATAAATGTCTTCTTCAATCAAGCCATTTAGAAATATCGTCTTCACATCCATTTGATGCAGCTTCCACTTCATGTTGGATGCCAAGGAAAGGACAACTCGTATTAAGGTGTATCTAGCTACTGGGGCAAAGGTTTCTTCATAATCAATTCCCTCTTTCTGAGAGAATGCTCGAGCTACAAATATTGTCTTGTATTTTTCTATTCTTCCATATGTCGAGTGTTTAGTTTTGAACATCAACTTTTAGGAGACCAGTGACTTGTCCTTTGGTTTAGGTACTACTTCCCACACATCATTTTTTATAATGGATTGGTATTCCTCGACCATTGCATTAACCCACTCTTTTTGTTTTATTGCCTCTTCAAAACAAGTTGGTTCTTTATCAACTAGATCACACATCAATGCCATTTAGTCGGGATATGACTTAGGATTCTTCCTCTCTTGAATGGCTCCTACAGGAGCACCATGTATTTTTGCTTCTTCAATTACTTCACGAGCCCAGACAGGTTTTCTCTTTCGAGAAATCAATTCATTTGGTAAATATTTAGGTAGACAGGGCTTTGTCATATCATGCTCTTCAAGTATCTATACTTCTTCTTTGTCTCTGACTTCTTTAGGACATTCAACATTTTTTGGATTTTCATGCTCCTCTTCATCTCCCTTGTCTTTTCTTGATTTTCGAAGGCGGTGTCTTCGTCAAATGTAACATCTCTACTAAGTTCAATTTGACGGTATCCTAGGATATATATTAAATAAGCTTTTGAATTTTCACTATATATTATGAACAATCCCTTCTTTCCCGAAGGATATAACTTTAATATTTTCTCCTTGGGAATATGAATGTACACAGGACATCCAAATATATTTAGATGACTTACCTTTTTTTTTCTCCGGAAAACATTTCTTCTGGATTTGTGTTCCCAAGGGCACTGTGAGAGATTCTGTTCTAAACATATATGGTTGTTCTTGCTACTTATTACCATAGGTACATTGGGAGATCTTGATCATGTATCATAACTTTCACATCTTCCATGATAGATTTGTTCTTTCTTTCCGCCACACCATTTTGTTGTGGATTGTAGGGAATGGTGAGCTCCCTATTAATCCCTGCTTCTTTATGGAAATCATTGAATTCATTTGAAGTAAACTCTCCTCCATTATCTGACCTCAAAATCTTTATTTTCCTCTTAGAAAGGTTTTCTACTAAGGCCTTAAAATATTTGAATCTTTCGAACACTTCATCCTTCTTATTCAAGAAGTATATCCAAGTATTTCTAGAGTAGTCATCAATGAAAGAGGCATAGTAAGAGTACCCACTTAATGAATTGGTTTGCATTGGCCCGCAGGTATCTAAGTGAATAATATCTAAGATCCCATTTTCCTTACTATCACTTTTTGGAAAGGTATTCTTAGTATTCTTCCCTTGTGCACATCCTTTGCACACTCCTTTATGTTCTATCTGAATTTCTGGTAAACCAGTTACCACCTTTCTTACAATTGGAAGGGCTTTGTAGTGAACATGAGCAAGCCTTCTGTGCCATAGCTCGCATGGTTTAATGGTACTGGTTTCTAATGCAGAATATGTATGTCCCTTCAATTTGTAGAGTCCTCCTTCTTCAACTCCAATCTCTAGTGCATCATTGATAGTCTTGCCTTTGGTCCACATGGGGACTTTTCCATCCACAAAGGCAACTCTAAAGCCTTTCTTGTCTAAGGATGAAATGGAAAGAAGATTCTTCTTTAGTCCTGGGACATATAGGATATCCTTCATTTTCATAGGATTTCCTGAATCTAATTTATAGGATGCTTCTCCTAATCCTTTAATGGGATATTGGGAATCATCTCCAAGCATCACTTTGTGTGGGGATTCCTTTTGTTCAAGGCATGAGAGTGACTTCTTGAAACCAATCATGTAATTGGAGGCACCACTATCAATTATCCTGGCATTATTTCCTGGTGAGACTGATCCAGTTAGAGCAAACATAAAAACATATTCTTCACTAGAGTCTTCATCCTTCTTTGCTTCCTCTTCTACTTCTCAATCATTGTCTTCAGCAACATGGGCCTGGAACCTTCTCATCTTCTTGAGTATTTATGCTTTGATGTGATAGTTAATAGCAATGTTTCCTAACTTGTGGCAATTGAAGCACTCAAGAGTCAAAATTTGAGAAATCGCTCTTGGGTCTTTTAAACTCTTGAGTCTTAGGAGGATGGTCATGACTCTTCCTTTTTCCTTTGGTGTGGGAAATCAAGGTTTGATCCTCATTGTCATTTATATTTTCTTCTCTGGATGATATCCTCTCTTCTTCTTGGACATATTCTTCCCATAACTTCCGGAGTTTGGTTAGTTTCCTTCTTGAGAAAATTCCTTGGATAAAGGCTTCCCAATCTCTTGGAAGGTCATTCAATGTTGTCATTACAATTTCTGCTTCTTCATCCATGTCACCAATGGCTTCTAGTGGATCCTTTATTTGAGCTACTCTTGTAAAGTAAGATTGCATAGTCTCTGACTTTTGAGCTGATTCCTCAAGTTCATCTTCCTATTAATGTTTCTTCCTTCAAATAGTCCTGATTGAGCATCAAACATTTCTTTTGAAGTATCCATATATGGTACTTGAGGAATCAGGTTATCTTTGATGGAATCAAATATGATTCTTTTAGCTATGATCATATCCTTCTTGTGCTTGGATTTGGATTCATCTCCTTCTAGTTCTTTCACTTCCTCTTTCACAAACTTGTCTAGATCATTCTCTTGGAGGATGAGCATGATCCTATACTTCCATTCTATGAAGTTTTTATCCCCTTCAATATTTTCATCTAGCTTGGTATTCTTTGTCATATTTAGAAAACTTAAAACCTCAAATGGAAAAACATGTAAATATACTTACTTGCAGAAAGGAGTTCTCGATTTACCTTCTTCCTGATGTCCTAGGGTTTGAAGTAGAAACCCTAATTTTGTAGCTGGGATCACAGGTGGAGCTGAATAGTGGAAACAATGTGCCTTCCTAAGGCGAGGTAGACCGTATCTTCCTTTTTCTAAGATTGATGATGAAACCTTAAGAAAACTGAAACCCTAGTTTGTCCCAGCAGCAGTAACAGGTCCAAAATTGAAAATTCTTGGAATTTAGTTCTGTCTCCACAAAAAGATGCGCTCTTTAGAGGTGAGTTGGGAGAGCCCTCATTTTTGGTTGATCTATTGAGGGATTTGTTCAGGACATCAAACCCTAGTTGTGCAATGCTTCCTTTCAGGGTGGATTTGACTCCATGTTAAATTTTCTTAAATCGCTTAGATGATATCTTAAAACAATTAGTCACTAGAATATCACTAAAAGAACAACATGCTCAAAAACATAAGAACAAAAGAAAACAAATATTTTCCTCGAGGAAACCACAAGGGATAAAACCCCTCAAAACTTCCTCAGTATAGAACTAAACCAGTGCAGTGTAAAACCCTGACAACAACTACTCTCTTCTTTCTTGTGCACTAATCCTTCTCTCTCTTGCTAATACAACTTGAGTGAGTATGTCCAAATGGAGAGGAGTGCCTCCCTATTTATATTATTCAATTGACTTGACTACTAACCTAGTAGGTCCGACTTCTCTAAGTGACTAGGCCCACTTGAAAACTTGACACCGCAAAATAACATTTATTATATTGACACTTGGGTATTATTGACCCGACTTAAATTCAGAGGTTTACATTGCTTCTTTTAATGACACTAACAAGACCAAGCTCATCTCCCAAAGGATGAATACAATACATCTTGGAATATCTTCTGAAGTTACAATAATTTAACATTTTGTTCCAAGGAATGGTATAGAATTCCATCTGAAAAAAGAAAAGTTGTTTAACCCTAAAGTAGTTAATGCATTCTGCTAGGATATGCAGAAGATGCAAAAGATTACAAGCTAATGGAGATCGCAACCAGAATATGCTTCAATGAATGAAGTATCAAATTCAATGAAAACCCGTTGCAAGGTTTGCATCCAATTGAAGAGGAAGGTAGATCTGATCTTCCTACACCATTTGCACATGATGAATATCAAAATGATGTTTCTTTTGATGATTCATATTTAGAATTAGTAAATGAGGACCAAGTTGAATAAGATATTGATGTTGAGAATGAAGATCAGGAAAATCCATATCCATATATAGCTCCTGCTCCCAATCCTGGCTCTAAATGGGATAAAAATCTCATTGAAGTTATTGGGAACATTGTTGGGGATCCATCTGACCAAAGAAGAACCAGATCATACTACCAAGATGAGAACATTGCACTATGTCATATAAACCCACTTCTCCCAGAGAGGTGCTACATGATGGTGGGGTCTGATCCACATTTCTAGAAAGAGGCTTGCAATGATCCAAGATGGCACGCTTCCATGGATTAGGAATATGAGTCACTACAGAACAATAAGACATGAGATCTTGTCTCTCTTCTTTTAGGGAGAAATCTTGTCCAATGCAAGTGGATCTACACAACAAAACTTGCATCTGATGGTTCTACAACCAAGTACAAGGCTCGGTTAGTTGCAATGGGGTAATCTCAAGTTCATAGCTTGGACTAGAATGATACATTCACTCTTGTTGCAAGAATAGACTCGATCGGGATGGTTTTGGCCATTGCAGCTTTGAAACAATGGGAAGTACATCACATGGATTTCAAGAGTGCCTTCCTACATGGTGACTTGGAAGAAGAGATCTACATGAAACAACCTGAGGGGTACACTGATGATCCTTACTTGGTATGCATGCTAAGGAAATCATTGTATGGCCTCCTTCCTTGGTAATTTGGAATGGTATGCCAAAATGGACTCTTTATTATTGTCATAAAGATTCGAAAGGTGCAAGTATGACTGTAATGTCTATATTCAACAGAAGGGAGGTTTCTTACTGTTGATTATATTGTATGTGGATGACTTGCTCATCACTGGTGGTTCATGTAATGGATTGAGGAACATCAATTCATATTTGAGCAAATATTTCTCCATGACAAATATAGAGCTAGTGAGACTGTTTATTAGCCTTGAAGTAAATCAAAAAGCTTCAGGGAGCATGGTTTCACTGTCTAGATACGTAGCTAACTTGCTCAAAATATTCCACATGAATGATTGCAAAGAAACAACATTCCCTTTCCTATCTTTCATTAGATTGGAAGAAGGTGGTTCTACTCCCTTGGTTGAAAATGCACTATATAGACAATTGATTGGTAGCTTAATGTACTTGACACATTCGAGATATTAGATTTTTATCATTCAAGCTAGCATTATGATCTTAGGATCTTTAACAGAGAGAATAACATGCACAGCAATAAAACACAAGAGACAAGAGACACAAGAATTTTCCTTGGGGAAACCATAAAGGAGAAAACCTCGCAACTTCCTCAGAGATAGAATCAACACCAAAAGTAAAACCCGAAAACATAAAGATGATCTCCCGACAGCAGTAGTCTCTCTCTTGTCCCAACAACTTCTCTTCTGACTCATGCACCCCAATGAGTGAGTGTGTGTGTAATAAATAGAGAGGCTCACTCTCTATTTATATTATTTCGTTCACTTGAAACCCACTCCAACATGTCGGCCTCACTTAACAATTACTTACTAGAGCCGACATCTCTAGGAGTGTCTAATAACCCTAGTGCCCCACAACTTGTGGGGAATTTGCCTCCTCCGACCAACAAGGAGGGTTATCCTTAACACAACGGTGGGGACTATTGCCCTGATTTACAATGACTCACCTAGGGTCGACTTCTCTAGGATATTCTAATAACCCTAGGGCCCCGCAACTGTGGGGACTTTAACCCTTGACCAAGAGGAGGGTTACCCACAATGACATGACATGACTTGTTTACATTATAGAAACTTCCCGGAATAAACATCGGGGTATGACATGACTCAATTACATTACAGACACATCCCAGAATAAACATCGGGGTACAATACATAAGATATATGGATGAATACATTCCGAAGTTACAATTACATCAACACGAGACCTTATATGTCTTATGTTGCTAGTTTTGTTGCAAGGTACATGCATGAACCACATGAGCTGCATTGGAAGGCAACAAAGAGAATATTGCACTGTGTGTAGGGTACTAGAGAGTTTGGGATTCACTATTATGTTGATGCTCAGTTAGATTTGGTTGGTTTTACTGACTCAAATTGGGTTGGAGACAGTGCTAACATAAAATGTACTTCAAGGTTTGTGTTCATGTTGGGATTATGACCAATCTGTTGGTCAAGCCAGAAGCAAGTATCTCTTACACTCTCTTCCATTGAAACATAGTACATTACTATAAATCGTAATGGTTTTTTTCCTATAAATCGTGCACTTTACAAATAACACATTGTGTATTATTGTATACATTGCACATTACTCTTTCCTAGATTATATTGTTCTATTATGGAATCTATTGCTAAGTACCCATTAAAATAAATCAAACTCCAAAGTACATGTCCAGAAGGGGAATGTCACTACACGAATGGTTTCCCTTCAAGTTTTGCATGAATTTGATTTGGATAGTGGGATAGGGGCATAGATCCGTACAGGGGTTTCTATAAAGAAAGTGGAAAGTGTGTTAGTGTCCCCACATATTATTAGATATCGTAGTACCTAAGCTATGAGATGTGTTTTCTTGTAAAGGACATAATTAGAAGTGTTATATGGGTATTAAATATCAAAGTGTTATATGGGTTTCACTCGTTTGTCAAGGAAGTTTGAATTTTTGGTGGGTGGGTCGCAATTTTATCTTGTGGAATATCAAGATCAGTATCAATTGAATTAAATTTTATATTCATCCTACAATGTGTGATACGACATTCCACTTTTTGATAAATGTCATAATCAATATACAATGTGATATATGGCATGCTACATTAATTGATAAATATTTATCATTAAATAAAAATTAAGTATATTATGATAAAAAAAATATTGTTTCATAACGATGTTGTGTTGTGTTGTGTTCTTAAATGTTGTTTGAAAAAAAAAAATTGAGTTTAATTTTTTTATTATTAAATTTAGAATATTATTTATTTTAATAATCAGTAAGTATTATTTAATAATCCTTCCTTGTTTACTTTATTTATTTAGTCATTTTCTTAGTTTAGGATGATGTTATCATTTTTCTAGTATTATGCACGTGTTATCTGAAGCTTACTAGTCACTTGATGCATCCTCATGCATGAGTTTAGGACTTCTGGAGACCAATCCTTATATTATAGGAGCCCATTCAGTGTTCTGGGAATCTCACCTTCAGTTCACCCTCACCTAAGCGAACTCAAGCTCTAATGGCTACTTT
Organism: Pseudotsuga menziesii; assembly: GCA_001517045.1. NCBI lineage: Eukaryota > Viridiplantae > Streptophyta > Pinopsida > Pinales > Pinaceae > Pseudotsuga > Pseudotsuga menziesii. The sequence goes on from LPNX010211332.1 coordinate 208,821, forward strand.
AAGTTAGCCAAGTCTCCTAATGTGCCACTTTTGCATGGGATTTGCATGATTTAAGGATAAAGGAACCCATGTACACCGACCAACTCAGTTAACTGATCGATAACTAAATTAGTTGATCAGAGTTGCACTAGAGAAGTCTATAATGGTGATTTTTCCTTTGCTAGTCATGTCTACAGTCATGGATTTGAATCCTATTGGATAATTCAAATTTCCTCCATTGTATTATGTATTGTTCACACACATTAATGGTAATTGTTACCAGTTTATTGCTGCAAATTGGTTCTTCTTCCATGGTTAATTTTACAATGCATTTTTATCAATTTTTACACTACAATTCATCGTTCTTCCTAATTCTTTCATTGTAAGGTATTCTCCATCCTGATGATCTCTTGTGGTTCATAATTTCATATGGTATCAGAGCTCTATAGAGATAGTTTATATTTGATTTGAGAGTTTTATGTAGGTTTTGAGAAGTTTTCAGTAAAAGTTGTGTTGCTTCTACAACTGTGAAATGGAGAATTCAACTCTCTTGACCCCAAGAACCCTCACACCCTTCAATTATCTGGATTGGAGGGAATATATGCAAACATTCCTTTGCAACAATATTTTGTATAGGGTCACAGTGGGAAAGGAGTTCGAACCCCAATCAACTATTGAGAAATCAAAGTACATGAATAAGCTTGATGAAGCTTTTGGTTTTATGTGTATTCACCTCTCCAGAAAATTGCTCTTCCATATTTTAATGGTTTGAAAACCAAAAGGGAGGTCTGGTTGAAGCTTGAATCTTTGTTTGGAAAGCAAGATGATATGAGAAGCCACATTTTTAAGAATGGATTAATTTTTATTCAAGTAGTTTCGAAACCATCCAACAGTTCTTCATAATCAAGTCTTGGTTATGCAGTGAAAACAATGTGGAATTGACATGAAGGATGAGAGGATGGTGCTATCTATTATAAGTAAGATTGGACCTGAATTTTCAATTTTTGTGTCCACCTTCAACTCTGGGATACTGGAAACCCCAATTTGGAAAATTCCTTCTCTAGTTGCATTCGTTGAAACCCTGATCCAAGAACAAGACAAACAGATCCAAATGGAAGCCCTAAAAACATCTAAGAATCAGGAGTTTTTTGTTGGGGAGTCAAATAATACGAATGCCAAAGGGAAGCATAAGTGAAAGGACAATTAAATTTATGAATCCAAACCAAAGGAGAAGCTTAATCCATCAAATGGAGCCTCGAGTTCCAACAATGATAAGAATAATAGTTTTGAAAAGACCAAGTGTATGTATTGCAAGAAAGGAAACCATCTACAGAGTTACTGTATGAAGAAAATTATAAATAAAATGGCCAAATTTTTTGAACAAAACTGTGTTTCCCTCCTAGAAGGTGCAAGGAATATAGATTATGGAAGTAATACAAATGGTCATGAGAGATGCCATGCATTGAAGGATGGATTTTTACCATTTCAAGCCTTCCTCATTGATTTTGGAGCCTCCAACCACATGGTGTCCTCCAAAGAGTCATTTTCTTCTTTAGATCTCATTGATGGTCCAAGAATTCACATGGGAGATGAATCTCAAATCCTAGTTGTAGGGAAGCGCACAATACAATTCAAACATGGTGTGTTCAACAATGTTATGTATGCACATCCTTTAGGAGCAAATTTGTTATCTATTTATCAGATGACACACACTGGTTTACCAAAGAGAGTTGTTTTTTAACCTACCATGGTTGAGATTTCAGATATCTCTTCTAGGAAGATGATATCTAAAGGTATCGCAAACCATACCTCCAAGGCATATGAGTTCTCACACTTTATTTCATACTCACATCAAAGTGCCATCTTGACCCATGCCAATGAGACAAGCAGAATCTGGAAGTAGAGATTTGGTCATCTTAACTTCAATTACTTATAGCAGTTGCACAATCAAGAAATGGTTGAATGATTTCCCTTTATAAAGTTCTCTAAATGAATCTACAAAGGTTTCCTGGTAGGGAAGCATCTAGAGGGAACGTATGATGTTGGGAAGGCAAGAACAACTACTTCCACACTTGATTTGATAAACAGTGATGTCTCGAGACTAATTCCTACAGCTTCTATGAATGGATCCAGATACTTTTTGACCTTTATACATGAATATTCTAGGTCTGGTTGGATATATTTTCTTAAGCTAAAGTCTAAGGTGTTTGAGACTTTCAAAATTTTCAAGTCCTTAGTCCAAAACACTGATGGGAAGAAGTTCAAAGCAATCAAATATGACAATGGAGGGGAGTACATCAAGAGAGATTTTAAGCAACTCTGTGATTTTTAGGGCATCCAAATGCAATATTGTGTTCCATACACACCACAACAAAATGGTGTAGTTGAGAGGAAGAACTGGTTATCGGAAGAGATAGCCACATGCTTTCTTAAAGCAAGGGATCTTTCGACATATCTCTAAGGAGAAGCAGTGAACTGTGATTCGTATATTTAGAATAGGGTACCTCACAACTCAGTGGATGGGGTCATTGCATTCAAAGCACTGATGGCACAAAAGCATTATGTGTCACATCTAAGGGTTTTTGGTTCCAAGGCATGGCCCAAAATCCCATCTGACAAAATAAAAGTTGTTTAACCTCAGAGTAGTGAATGCATTCTACTGGGATATGTAGAAGATGAAAAATATTGCAAGTTAATATATATTGAAACCAAAAGATGATTCATTTAAATAAGTATCCATTTCAATGAAAACCCATTGCAAGATATGAAACCAGTTGAAGAGGAAGGTAGACTTGATCTGCCTACACCATTTGCACATGTTGAACATCAGAATGATGTTTCTTTTGATGATTCAGATTCAAAATTCAAATATGAGTACCAAGTTGAATTAGATCTTGTTGTTGAGAATGAAGATCAAGCAAATCCAGATCCATATCCATATTCTACTCCCAATCCTAGTCCTAAATGGGATCAAGAACTCATTGAAGATGTTGGGAACATTGTTGGGAATCCATCTGACCAAAGAAGAACCAGATCTTAGTACTAAGATGAGAACCTTACACTATGTCATATAGATCCACTTATCCTAGAGAGGTTCTACATGATGGCGGGGTCTGATCCATAGTTCTACAAAGAGGATTTCCATGATCTAGGATGGCACCCTACAACGAATGAGGAATAAGAGTCACTACATAACAATAAGACATGGGATATGGTCTCTCTTCCTCTAGGGAGAAATATTGTCTAGTGCAAATGGATCTACAAAACAAAAATTGCATTTAATGGTCATACAACCAAGTACAAGGCTTGATTAGTTGCAAATGGGTACTCTCAAGTTCATGGTTTGGACTACAATCAGACATTCATTCATGTTGTAAGAATGTATTCGATCGGGCTGGTTTTGGCCATTGCAGCTTTGAAACAATGGGAGGTACATCACATGGATGTCAATAATTCCTTCCTACATGGTGAATTGGGAGAATATATCTACATGAAACAACCTAAAGGGTACATTGAAGATCCTTCCTTGGTATGTGGGCTAAGGAAATCATTATATGGCCTCAAGCAAGCTCCCAGGGCATGGTATGCCAAAATGGAAAATTGATTAATGTCATAGAGATTTGAAAGGTGCAAGTCTGACTACAATGTATATATGCAGCAAAAAGGAGGTTGTGCATTGATGATTGTATTGTATGTGGATGACTTTCTCATCACTTATTATTCATCTATTGGAATGAGTAAAATCAAGTCATCTTTGAGAAAAGATTTCTCCATGAAAAATATAGGGCTACTAAGACTATTTATTGGCCTTGAAATAAATAAATAAACTTTAAGTATCATGATTTCACAATATAGATACGTATTTGACTTGCTCAAATGATTCCACATGACTAATTACAAAGAAACAACATTCCCTTTCCTATCTTGCATAAGATTGGAAGAAGGTGGTTCTACTCCCTTGGTTGACAGCACGCTATACAAACAACCGATTGGTAGCTTACTATGCTTGACACATTCGAGACCATATGTGTCTTATGTTTTTAGTGTTGTTGCAAGGTAAATGAAGGAACCAAATGAGTTGCATTGGAAGGCATCAAATAGAATCTTGCACTATGTGCAAGGTACTAGAGAGTTTGGGATTCACTATTATGTTGGTGCTCAGTTAGATCTGGTTGGTTTTACTGACTCAAATTGGGCAGGTGACAACACTAGAAGAAAATATACTTTAGGGTTTGTGTTCATATTGGGATCAAGACCAGTTTATTGGTCAAAAAATAATCAAGCAACTATTGCACTCTCTTTAGTTGAAGCAAAGTACAGGGGGGTTGTGAATGCTACCATTTAAGCAGTCTAGTTACATGGTATTTTGACAGAGTTTGGAAATCAAATTTCTCCTTCAGTATACATTTTTGTGATAATAAAAGTGCAATTAATATATCGATTGATCTAGTACAGAAACAACGGACCAAACACATATAGGTTCGCATGCACTATATTAGGGAACTAGTGCACAACAAGAGCATCACACTGCATTACTCCCCTACCATGGAGAAGGTTGCAGAAATTTTCACAAATATTTCACTCAGAAATTTTCCACCTTATTCATTTGGTCAATTTCCTAGTTTAGGATGATGTTATCTGGGGCCCACTAGCCACTTGATGCTATTGAATGTTTATTTTCATTGATTTCAAAGGTCAAAGATCAAATACCCAAGCTGAATACATGGGAAATTTGAAAGATGGAGAATATAGATCAAAAGTGTTAAGAGATCAAAATATGGACCAAAAATCAAAGCCTAAGCATTCCAAGGACCATCATGACATTGGTTGCATTTTTGCACATACTTATGTACATAAAATAATAATTATAAATAAACATAAGTATGGGACTTGTAAATTAAGTAAATTGTGTGTGCAAAAGTCCCACAATTGTGTTGGAATTTGTGTTTCTTAGAATACTAATATGAATTGCAAAAGTGGCATGCCGACGCAAACATTAACTTGTTGGAGACACAATCCAGCAGGTTGATATTTGAAGTAAATCCTATCATGATTTACCACTAGTATATGTCTAGAGATGGAATGTTGTCTAACTAATCCTACCACATGTGTGGATTCCAAATGCATTTATAAGCTCACAAATTTCTCTTTTGGATATGTGTTATTATTGTACACTTATTAGTGAATAATAGATAATATGGATTTTGTCTCATTGAGTTTCTTCCCATATGTATTTTGCTCAATATTTCTTCACTAGTTAGTTGCAAATCTATGTTGTTCATCTTAGTACGATTACATTGTGCTTAGATAATTATCTGTAGAATTTCTTGCTACCATCAAGTCTATATAAATAGGGGAGGTGATGACAACAATCTTAAGATCTAGGAAGCACCAACGAATGAATTTCCTAAATTAAGATAAACTTTAAACATACCGAGCTGCAAGATACATAATTCAGTAATTATTTACGTGTTGAAAGGATTAACATAAGGTTATTAGTTATTTATGGAAAGAAATGCATTGATGCATACATCATATATATATAACTTCCATATAACACTACATTTACACAAAAACTTTAAAAACTATGACATAAACAATATAACTTTTCGATTATGAAACAATATCCAACATTAAATCATAAAAGAGTACCGATGATGCTTAAATAGATCAAATCTATTGTAGCATTCTTTATTATCCTTCTCATAAATTCCTTCATACAATGGACAATATAACATAAGATATACACAGAGGATGACTCTCTGCAAGACTCCGTATCCTCAATCTCTAGCAAAAATATTTACATGGAAAAATATTCATCCAACTCAGCAAGTTAGAGAGATGTCTTTCTAATTCTAAAATCCCATACCTAAGCCTTTGGCTCAAATTACATTATATGGACTTTTCAACCTAACTGAATTAGTTGAGCTTACAATAACTTGTAACCAACTTTCACTATGTAATGTCCCCCTACGGAAATTACTTTTGCATTAATTTTCAAATACTCTTTTGTTCTATTCTAAGTTGTTCTTTTGGTCGCACTTTTCTTTTTACTTATGTCTGGGGACACGTTTCTTCTCATAGAGGCTTGTGTTTGTGTAGGTTTCTATGTGGAAGTCTTTGTTGCTTGTATCTATGATGTTGTTGATGGATTTACTTGTTCAATTGGTGGCCTGACAAACATAGGAGAGAGAAAATTCACTAATTGTGCATCCACTATTGGGTATTGTCGCCCTTCTTTCATGGTACTTGGATTGCTTGAATTTTTTTCCTGTTCATGCTTCTTTAAGGATCATCCAGCTTGGTGAACCTTGTCACTAATTTCCACTCTTTCCTAATTGGAATCCTATGGTGTTTGAGAGAATCTAGCAATAACTCTGCATCAGTATGAGTTGCATAGGAGACTAGATCCAAGTCATTGAACATCCTTTTTAAATTCATCCACATCTAGAATTGTGGATTAATCCTATCAGTTACCTTCTCTCCTGATATTTTACCCTCTAGAACTTCAATTGTGGGCACTTCATTTCTATTTTGAAGTAATCTTGCTTTAAAATCCCCTTTAGCCAATATTTTCCCATTACCATACCATGGATGGGGTAATCCTAATTTAATTGCCTTATCAAACATATTATTAAAATTGCTTATATCACTACTTAGAATATTTTGTCTAATTTGTGCTCTCTTCAAAAGAGTCTTCTTAAACACCATCTGCTTGGATATTTTTATGATGGGTGTTCTACTTGAAATCTAGAGTTGCTCCATCTAGATTTTATTTTTGCTATTAAAAAAATTCATCACTTGTTCTGCAATTTCAGGAATATGGCCTAATTGTATTTCCACATTCTTGGTTTCCTCTTTAATATATTTTTACATCTCAATCTCTTCCTATACCATCTCAAATATGTCCCACTCATTTGTCATTATTTGTATGACTTTCTCCCATACAAAATTGTTTGTCCTCCTTATAAGAGATTCTCCTGTTGTATCTATTTCTGGATTAGTGATTTGGCTCTTTGGCTCATATCTCTCATTTTGTAGATCATGTATCTCATCTCCTTTTCTAGAAATCTCCCTCTCCAACTCCAAAATTTAGTCTTCCTTCCAACTCCGAAATTTAGTCTTCCTTTTGATTTACATTCCTTTTCATCTCCTTAATTGTATTATCTTTGTCAATAGGTTGGATGATTTGATATTATTCCTTTGCACCTACATCTACTATTTACACTTTATCCCTTGGTTCCCCAAGCTCTCTTGCTTCCACTTCTGCTACTTTATCCCTCTCTTGACTAATAGTTGGATTAGGATTCCCATATGTTATAGAAGCTTGTTTTAATTCCAGTGCAACAATATTTGCTTTGAGCTCTATGATTTCAATTTCCATTTATGTAGTTAGCCTTTGGAACTAAAGCATTTGTGCATAATTATTTTCACTCTCTATGTGTGCTTCTCTTAGATCTGGGGTCTGCACTGACTCGATTGTTTGGATTTTAAGTTTATTTTTTCAGTGATATATCTCATTTTCCTTTTATTTCAAGATTGCAGGTGCATGTGCTCCATCATTTTGCTAGTGCTTAAGGACATAATATTTTCCTCCAATATTTTGATTGTGACTTACATGGATTTGACAGTGATCTTTCCTGCTTTCCACTAACTAGTTTCAAGTTTCTTCAATATTGTTCTCAACCTCTTTCCAATTTTAACTAACTGCACTATATCGTTGCATTTCATTTCATTGGTTTGCTTGTGGAAGTCCACCATATCTAATTTTTCAATGTCCTTAAATTCCATGTGATATTTGTCAGCCCTGAAATCTTACATATCAATAGGGTTTGGTACTATGGTTTTACCACTGACCATATGAGAATATTATTTTGGTTGTTAGTTGTTGTAAGCAACCTCTTTCTATAAGATCCAATCTATTGTTTGGATTCCTTGGTTATTTGTATGTTCCTTTCTCTTAGGTCTTTGTATTTTGTTATAGATCAGTTTGTACTTGAATCAAACTAGCTAAGGGGTATTCTAAGGAGGTTATTTTGAGCATTCTAGGTTCTGTAGAGCTCAAAGTTAGATAATGGGTAAACTTTATATATGGGACCACTCCTCTATGTGAGGAAGGTGGTATAAAATCCATTATTTTCTTTGGGAAATCTAAATTTTCTTCCTCTGTCAGTTCCCCCTTTTTCTACTATGGCCCTCTTTGTTGGATGATATGGATCTTCAGTATAAACATCCATTTCTAGGGTGAGCTCTTCAATTGTTGTATTTTGACCTGTCTATTGTTTCTGAGCTCTTACTTGTTCCATCTTCTCTATTATTTTTTGTACTTCTTCCCAACTCTACAAATTATCTATACTTTTCCAGTCAGGCCTTGGGATTGCCTTGTATGCAGAATTATTGTTGTCGATCCTCTTCTTGGAGATAACCCCATGAGGTTCATAAGGGAAATATTTTTCTTTCTTAAATATAAAATTGATCAAAAAATTCTCTAAATATTGTATTTCCTCCAACTTATTTATTTGAAACGGGCCAATATTTTGTGGGTGGAAGAGTGAACTGCCTGTGATGCTTGTAGTGCTTGAAATGTCTCTCATCTATTCTCAATCTTTAGCGAGCATATTACATGGAAAATATCCTGAGGGTGAGGAATGTAGGGGTTTGGTATGGTTCATATTCAAACCATATGTTCAGATCATTGTATAATCTTCAAACAAGAATCAATCTCCAATTCTAGTTTCTAGAGTGAATTGCAGATATTTCTGGATTTCTGAGAAAATCATGGGAGGCTCTACACCATGAACCATACTATAGGACACCTTCATGTATTTATTGGTGAGCTCTAAATATTTCATATTATATTCTCTTCTTAGTAACAAATTACTCCACTTAAACACATGAATCATGTTTCCTTGGTCATTAGTCATCGTCAAGTTGAGACCTTTGAAATATCCAACATTCTGGTTGAGAAATATGCAGAATAGGTAGGAAGGATACTTGAAGATGGAAATTATACGACTCTTTTAAATTTTCATGGATATTTCTATCTATGATACTGTATAGGGAAGGTGTTATTATCTTTTGGAGTCAAACTCGACAAAAAACCTAGGATTACTTCATCAACCTAGTTATCGTTCTCACAGGCTATAATTGTACAGATTAGAGATATAATTTTCCTTGAAGCTTCAGAGTAGACTACCAATCCATAAGGCGGGGGATTATCAAGTAAATAAATTCCTTTGTCTAGGTGTTATAGGAGTAAATAATTTCTATCAGATGGACTAAGACTCTGGTATGAAGTACATAGGGTTTTTTGTCCATGTCCTGCATTTCCAGAAATTCAGGGATGTTGAACATCTTTTTTAGGTTAGGGGATTCTATTTGGAATATAATAGTCGATAAATTAGAGGACATGATGGCTCTTGCAATGGGGACATAATTTTTTGAGCACCATTGTACGAATTTGGGCAAAAAGATTGACTCGGGAAAACTGTCTTTGCTAGATTAGACTCCCACGAGTGAAAATGGTCTTGATGAGACAGTGAAGCTGACTCAGCTTCTTTTAGTGCTCCTTTTAGTTTGATATTGATGATAATGGTATTGAACACATTTGCATGAAAGTATTTATGATCACATTTTTTGTGAATAAGGTCGAGGATTGTAGGAATTTGGATGACAAAAGGGCCAAAGTTTAGTTTTGTCAAAAACTGGATAGGTACCAGACAGTTATGTGATTAAAAGTTTCTATGCAAATGTATCTTTTAAACAAGATAATTTATTGGGTTTTTTTATGAAGGTATTTCAAGTTACCAGTCACAGGTAGATGTTTGGAGGTCGTTTTCTTTGTTCAAACTATAAATGTTGGTCAAGTGGGATGAGCTCTGGCTAACATGTTCTTCGGAAATGGATGATAAAGGTGATATTAGTTCAAGGTTGGATTTCTTAATGCCCATTTATTTAAAAAAATCGAATTGTTTAGACAAATGGATGCATTGAATTAGTACATTTTTTGGCACAGTGTGGGTTCTAGTGTACACTTGTTTAAACATTAGTGGGATGACCTAGAGAACATATGGATTTTTGGTGACTTGAATAGTTTTGGCGAAAATATGAATGGTTTTGGGTAAACCAAAACTCCTAATGGACTAGCGGTTTACCAAAAGGTGTCTCGAAGAGGAGCTATCAATCAGCAGGTGTAAGGTGTCCCATTTTTTCATTTCTAAGTCCTTGGCGAGATAATTTATCATCATTGTACTTTGACGGGGATTTATTGATCTTGGTCGTTGATATTACTATTCACTTTATTGATTTGATCGTCACCTCCCTTATTTTGTGTGCATCTAGCCCATGCAGTTTGCATCATGACTGTCAATCTATAATAAGATCAACATTTTTCCACTACATCAACGATAGGGTTTGGACTTCTCTTCTTGGTCATGTACACCGAAAATATGATAGACACTTTTTCAACCTGCCTAGTAATATCCCCACCTCTTTCAAATTACCCCAATATCCCGACAGTAAATTCTACAAGAAAATTAAATGAACATTGAGTTTTGCACCAGGGCCTTCAATGTAAATTCGAATGCTCAATTAAATGTTGCATCTTCCCCCATGACATCCCTTCAATGCAAAAATCATTCCTTTCAATGCATATAGGTAGGACTGCAGAAATTATTTTAGGTGTTGAATTGTATATGCATCCACATTTGTTTCTCTTCTAAGTTTTATTCATGAGTGCACAAACTTTTAAATACAATTTATGTTCCTTGAATGCAACTTTGTAGCATATGGAGTCAACATTACAATTCCATCCTTGGCAATTAACTTTGTAGCATATGGAGTCAACATTACAATTCCATCCTTGGCACTTCAACTCCATCAACTGCAATTCAATCTTCAATTAGTAGTTTCACAACTTATTCTACGGGCATGTTCTATTTTTTTTTGTAGTTTCAGTGTATCATAGTCAATTTAAAAAAAAAATTAAATGTATTTAGCAAAAAACATCATTTTTTAATTTAAATTCCATAGTTGTGAATATAAGCCTTTCTTTTCATTTCTATGAGGGTTGCAGGATTTGTCTACCACATATTGTATATCATCATCATTAAATAGTCCTCCAACAGAATAATGTCCTCCCTGTAACTACACGTAGGATAAATACTAACAAAATATCCCCCAAATTCTAAGCACTTTTTTGTTGAATTCAGTTAAAATGATGCCTGGAAATTGCAGTAATTTTTGCAATTATATTGCAATTTCAGAAATCACCAATGTTTGTTTATAGGCCAAGTGTATCATTTTAAAAATATCCAAGTGATCAAAAACACGATTTCAACAACAAAAATTGCATTATATTTTTCATTAATTGTTCATATGTCGCGTTTTGATGAATATGGGTCTTTTTGGTTGTTTCTTATACTACTCTAAACTTGAAAAAGGGGGGGAATGATAAAAAGGGGTCAAATATATGGGATGACCCAGTTGTGAATGTGAAACTTCTAACCATAGTAATTTCGGTAGATAAATAGAAAGTATATTAATTTAGTATTATTTCCTTGCATTTCCATTTTACAAGTTGAGTTGTTTCTTTCTAAAAACTAAAATAGTCAATTAACTCAATGATTTTTCCATAATTTAACTCCATGATTTTTTCAGTTTGAATTTGTACCTATACTATCACAAATCTATCCCAAAAAATCCTTCAGAAATAATCTTTCCATCCTTGTTCCTTTGTTCTGTTGTTTCATCCTCCAAATAATCTTTGCTTCCAAACAAGACACAAAAATCATTATGCAATATCATTCCCTAATCTGAGGCTCTGCTTCATCAGTGGTGTTCCTCACTACCACATATTCTATGTCATATTCGTGTTCCACATAAACTAACTACCACATCAGCTACACAATATTGAAATTAATGACAAGTCTTCAACAAATTGTCCACCTCTCATACATATCCACGACCTTGATGTATGATGGCAGTTTCCTGACCTCAACTTGTATTATATAAATAATACTGAGCATAAGAAGGTTCAGATGCCTCTTCATTTATGAGATAAATGTAGTAATATTAAACCTTTTGAGGCTAGGAATACACTGTTCATCTATATCCATAATGGTGAGCATAAGAAGTAACGACAAACCCTTCCTGTATTGTAGGATTATTAGGAATGGTAAAAAAAATTAAGGATAGGGAGCCCCCTCTTATATCATTCAAATATCAAGAACATCATGGAGAAAAAGGATCAAGCACCCCTTATTATATCCTCCCAATATCAATAATATCGTGGAGAGAAAGGATCAGTCACCCCTTTTATATCCTCCACATATCAAGAATGTCATGGAGAGAAAGGATCAAACACACTTTTTATATACTCCATATATCAATAATATCATGGAGAGAAAGGATCAGGCACCCCTTCGTTTATTAGAGAATTGTGCAACTATCGAAGCTATGAATGGTCATCCAAAAATTCACCTATATCTAGAATGTTGAACACAAGAATGAATGGTCGAACCTTTCCTATATTATAGAACTATGAGGAAAATAAAACCAAAGAAGGATTGGGCACCCCTTCTTATATTCTCCAAGTATCAAGAATATCATGCATAAAAAAGGTTAGGCTATCATTATTGTGATCAATATTCCATTTATCTCTATGATACAAGATGGGTCGATTCCCCCAAGTTCCTAAAGTAAAATTTTTTTAAGAATAATGAACTCAAGAATAGTTAGTTGCTCCATCATTTTATAATATAAATAATCATGGTTTTGAACCTATAGTAGGTCCACTCACCCTTCTGGTATTGTAGATATATAAAGAATATTGAACACAAGAAGGAAGGGTTATCCCTTCATGTATTAAATAAATATCAAGAATAGAAAAAACAAATGGCAAATGCCCCTTCCATTACAAGACAAATATAACAAATATTAAACATAGGAAGGATCAAATGGCCCTTCCTTTGATATAAAAGCGAAATCTATTGGACATAGGAAGTGTTGGACGATCCTTGTTTATTTGTATATATCTAAAGAATAGTGTACACTAGAAGGAACACCTATCCCTTCCTCTACTATGGAAATATAAAGGAAACTGAACCACACAAGTGTTAGGATTCCCTTCCATTAAAATATAAATAAAAATAATATTGAATGCAGGATGTGTAGGTAGACCCTTCCTATATTTTAGATATAGCGTCTGCAACTTTCAGTATCGAGGATGGGTCAGCTACCCCTTTTAGGACCAATGTATATATAACAATAATCATGAAAACAAGAAATATGAATATATATTAATACTATTAAACAGAGAAAGGATTGACCAACCCTTCATTTATTGTATATATAATGAGAAAAGTGTACACTATTAGGAGTGTCTCCCATTCCTATATTATGGGAATATCAAGATAAGTGAACAAAACAAGTGTCGCCTACCACTTTTTACGATAGAAATAAAAATAATATTTAACCTATGATGTGTAGTTAAACACTTCACACACACACACACACACACACACACACACACACACACACACACACACACACACACACACACATATATATATATATATGAGCACAAGAACAACCGGTCACCCCTACCTATATTATTGATATCTGAAGACCATTACACATATGAAGGGTTAGTCGACACTTCCCGTTGTATTGTATATATTGAGAATAGTTCACCTAGGAAGGAACGTTTGTCCCCCCATGTATTTATAAAATTATCAATAATTTTTTTCATAAGGATATATGTAGATAACTTTGACATACGTAACTTTGAAAAATGAATGGGTGCTCATTCTTGCATCTATAATTTTTCAAAAAACCACATGAAAGATCCATGTAAATGGTAAGGAGTATGACTTGATATATCCCTCCATAGGTCATAGGCCATTCTTCCCAGGAAAGGGAAATGTTCCCAATGATGATTAACAGGTATAATTTGTTTCTTCTTTGCAATCAATGTCTGCAAATTGCTTCCTATCTTCTGGAATTACCAAATTAAATATTATATTTAATTTTATATGATTGTAGGATTTCCAAGGTGAATGTATGGATATATGTATTGTTCACTCAAAGGATAGCCTTAAATACAATATGAATCTTTTTTTTACATTTGAGATATTATGGAACAAATGGATGTCTATATTTGATCTTTACAAAAATGGTTCCTTGCCATGCTCACCCAAGAACATAAATTGGGTTTGGTTTTTTTCAAAATAAAATAAAGAATCATGGAATAATTTTTTATGCCATTGTGTGAAATCGATGAATAGGAATTAACCGATGTGATAGACGATATAATCAAAGGATCAGTTTGGTTGAGCACATCAGTTGACAAAAATGTTTGCACAAAGGCTTTATATCAATATTTCAAGTGCATAAAGGATGAGAGGTTAGGTGAGCATCTGATTTGTGAATATTTAAAAGTTCACGATGTTCATCATTTTTCGTTGGTAGGGACTCACTGACGATGATGTCATTAAATTATATAAAAATGATCCAAATCATTTCCAACAACTATGCAATATGTTATGCTTTGATAACCAAGGAAAAAAGAGAAAGAAAGAAGAAGAGAATAATGGTTCCAAATTTCCAAAGGGTGTTGATAAAATATTAAACTTATATATCAATGGAGAGGAGATGGGTTTTTCCATTGACTCTGTCAAATATAGTTTGAAATTTTCTTTCCTATATTTTTATCTTGCATATTTGGTCAACACACTAAGATCCATTGCATTTTTTGGTGCTGCAAACAACTGTGAACTTGTTATTGTTGATATGCGTAATTGTGTTAGTGCATGGAAAAAAGAAGACATGTGTGCATTGTTGTACTACTTGGAAGGAAATGAAATGGATTGCACTTGTATTTTTTTAGCTGACATGGAAAACTATTGTATGGTTTCGAAAGCATTCACTCAGGTTTGCAAGAAATATGAAAAAGTGGTAAAGTAGAATCCTACCAATAGAGTTTATAGATATTTCTCAAAGGACTTATTTATAGGATTCTTTGTTATATGGTGTTGGAGAATTGGATTGGATGAGGATAATTTTTGTACTTTTCAAATGGATATGGATTGGAAGGATGAGAACCTACCAATGATTGATTTACCTTTGTCCAAGGTTTCGACTGATATTTCGAGAAGCCATGTTTTTTCAAAAGAATTGAAGGACACAAAATTTATGCTATCATGCTTTCCATATTGGTGTATTCTCAAGGTACAGTTCTTTCGTTGTATGCAGGATGTAGAGTTATTAGTTCATTGATCATCTCACCAAAGAGAATAATTATTTCTATTATGGAGATAGTACAACAAGATCTATTTATGAACATTTTCTATCATGAATTGGTCCATACATAGAAAGGTATTTGTATTATCATTTTTAGATATATTATCTCATTGTATTTTACTTTTTCGATCGGTTATGTTCAAATTCCTTTTCTGCTAAAGAATTAAATAAAGAGGACACTTAGATATCATCCAATAATATTATAATATTCAATGATGGCATTGAGTTTCATGGATAATCCACCAAGAACTACCAAACCAGTGGACACGATGGACAAGATGTATAAGATGGAAAATAAGTACAAGATGGATAAGAAGGTTCTGAAAAACAAGAAGGTAATAATTTATTTTTCAAATATCTTGGTTAAATTATCTAAATTATGAATCAGGATAGTATCCTTTAATACTTGCAAAAGGTTAAAAAAATTGCATACATGCAAATTTTCAGGTCAAAACGATTGGATTGCTTCTGAACATGCGGATCATTGACAACGAGACCAGGAATTGACGATGTCCATGGAAATTATCCTAGTAAGAACATTGGAGGATGAGAGCCTTGGATAATAATGAACCAGATGAGGAAGTCTTGGTGGCAAAACATTGTAGCTCCAACATTCTTAATCACCACTCAAATGTTGGTCGGTCAATGACAGGTAAGAGACATTATTTTCTACCTTATTTGGTGAAATAAATTTATTCCAGAATATATTATGACAAGCAATATTTATGTGCATCTCCCCATACAAATTTTTTATTGATATTAGAAATGGAAGGTTTTCTATTTCACAAGAAAGTCATAGAAAATGCCTCCAAAAGAGAAAAGAAAAAAGGGGAGTAAAAAAAGTATCGATGGAGACAAAAAAAAAGGGGGGAATGAAACTACTATTGAAGAATTTCAATTTATGCACAAAGAAACTTCATATGTGACATAATTTTTGGATCTATGCCTTAGAAAATTTGGTTTTGGGATTTGTTCATCTAAATGTGATGTAAATGAGGGGAAGACATTGTTTGCAAAATTTTGGAGTGTAGGTACTAAAAAAGAAAAAGAATTAAAATGGGGACCGATTTTTTTTGGGTTTCTAGAGAGATGTAACACAGACAAAGAAGGAAAGATATAAAAAAATATGGAGAAATTTTGTGAGGAGTTCCCAATGAAATATTTGAAAATTAATACAATAATGATTATTTTGGAGAATGATAATCTGAAAGAACATCGATATGAAAACTATATTTTGAGTAAGCCCTTTGCTGCATCGTCCACCAAGACAAATAGTGAATTGGTAAAAAGAATCTGACAGGATTTGAGTAAACTACATGAATTAACTAAAATCAGAACCTTCATTGCCTCCTTCCAGAGGGTCGACCATTAAATGTAACCTGTAATTTACTCTTTCAAGAGTGGAAACAATAGATCTAACTTATGGAGGATTTAAATTATTTAATGTGTTTTCTATTTTTTCTATTGATGTTGGTATTTTCATCTGAAACCAACTTATTATTAGTTCAGTGTGATGATTTTATTAAATCATTGAATGCGAGAAATATTGGGTGATTTTTGTATTAATATTTGGAATTTAAAATCTTCATTTACAATTGCATGTTTGTGATCATTAACTTGGTGAACGGAGCGTTTCTTTTCTGGTTATGTGTGTGTGTGTGTGTGTGTGTGTGTGTGTGTGTGTGTGTGTGTGTGTGTGTGTGTATGTGTGAGTGTGTACACACACACACACACGCATATATATATTCACGGTTTTTGTTTGTAGTCCGAATATCACTGCAAAAGAAATTTTGGTCCTAGGAGTAGACAGATTACTCTTTGGAGTTTGGAAGTTATCCAACATAGAATAATTTTCCAAACAGCCTCATTTTTTCCATAATTGTTATCATTATTATGCGTGGATGTTTAGTCCTGATATTATAAATGATGGAAGAGAACATTTTGACATTGCTCTATGGTTTTCCTCGCTCAACAACATGGAAATTTAAAAATTCCTTGATATATTTGAAAGGTTGAAGAATGATGACTTTGTATTTCTTTGGGGTCAAGAGAAATGTAAACATGGTATGATTTATAATTCCTCGATGTCTGCATATTATAATGTTGGTGAGGTACTGCACCTATACAAAAATGTGTTCAAGTATGTATTTATCCAATATATGTATATGTATATGTATATGTATATGTATATGTATATGTATATGTATATGTGTATATGTATATATATATGTATATGTATATATATATATATATATATATATATATAT